>JAVJIF010018265.1:0-85445 GCA_038442645.1 Agave tequilana
CAATGTATGAATTAATACATAGATGCATGAAAAAGAAGAAAGGGAAGGAAAGTGTTACCTTAAGGTGGTGGTTCCGGTGGTGGTCTGATTGGTCCACGAAACGCGGCCCAATCAACTTTTCTTGGGTCTCGAAGGAACCCACCAGCACTATTTTTAATATAACCCATTAAAAAGATGTATCCATCAAGGATCTTTATTAAATATTTTACCCCATCTAATTTCCATATTTCATAATTGATTTCGGAGTCAAATTTATCAACCACCTCATCCCAGAATGGAGTATGAAATGATAGAATGATTGACTTGGACTCATGAAGGATAGGAAACTAATACCGACTCAGGAAGGTGACTTAAATCAAGTAAAGGTTCAAGAGTCGAAATTGGTTCAGGAATGGGTCCAAGTCAAGAAGTTGAAACTGAAATCCACATGTATTTCCAACAATGGAATGTGACCTAATATGGGTGATTCCAGTTCGGGAATGATAGGTGGGGGAATCAAAACTGACTCTAGAATATTATTCAAGTTTGGTAATAAAACAGGAGTCAATATTGATTCAGAAAGTTGAACTGGATCACAGATGTGAGAATCTAGGTCACATATTCATTGAGTTCAATATCAAAAAATGGAGAGAATTGCCATTTATCCATGGGATTTTCAAAATTGTAAAGTTGGTCAAGTCAAATGATCCTCAAAGATGGGTGATTCAATTTCTTTATGAATTGGCACAGGATCAATGTTGACTCCGGGAAAAGATTGAAGTCAGGTGAAGATACCGGAGTCATAATCGAATTAGGAAATAGAATTGAATCACTAAGTGGGGTTCAGGATCATAATCATTTTCAAGTTCTATTTCAGGAAAAAAAGGAAACTAGCCAAACTATCAATATCATTTGGAGTTTGGGTAAGTTCACATGGTTGTGCTGAAATGGAATCTTGATTTCCAAAACTACATGACTCTTCGGCTCTAACAGGATGGTTAGTGACATCAGGACGGTGGGAACGTAGAGATTCGACCATCATATCTATGTCACGATTTCTAGCATTTTGAGCATGAGTCATGGCTTCTAGCATCTTTTCATAGTGATGGGTTCATTGTCTTATTGAAAAGATGAAGAGTTGTTTTGGAAGTGGTATTGAAATTGTGAGTCCATCAGATTTTGTGATTATTGTTTGGACTCACGCATACTCCGTTCCAAAATTGATGGTTTTCTATTTTGGACTGGTGGAACTGAGTATGACTCGTGGAAATATTGTGGACTAGGTGGAGAAGGAGGGCAAGGTGGTTGGAAATTACGCTCGGGGGAGGTGAATCCCCACTGACTCAGTGAAGAGTTGAAATCATTATGGAAATTATAGTTATTAGATGGGGGGTATGGGTCATATTGATTCGGATAAGACCAATCCGGCACACTAGGTTGGTCAAAGTTATGATATGCCGGGTGGTAATATCCGAAAATGAAGTCGGTGTGTAATATGGATTATTATTGTACTTGAAAAAATTGTTATTATAGTCCATATCACACAATAGAATACAAACAAAGAAAAACAAACAAATAAACAAACAAAAAAGAAAAATTCTAGCCTAAGTTAGGGTAGACTTAGGACCTAGACGACTCCTAATTGGTTAGACTGTCCACAGGAGGTCTAATGTAGACTTTAACCACAAGCTTATCAGCCAGGTCAGGGCAAGGTTGGTGGGAGGTTTTCCGTCAAAGACGTTCCTTAATTAAATAACCACCAACCTTCGGGCTTTCGGCCCTCAATCCCTTTCCTAGACACTGATTTTGCAGGAGTTAGATTCCAACATTTTTTCCCCCTTAGGATAATCTCCTAATTGAGTCCGAGATGTCCCTAGGGCCAACGTCTACTCAATTTTAGTTAGGCTTGGGTTAGTGAGTGCTTGGATTCTAATTTTTAGGCTAAGGAAGGGTGATTAAATCCCTACCTTATCTTGTTATTGGGTTGGTGCCCTTAAAATCAATTTTTGTGCAAGTGTACAAGATAATAAGATGCACTCTAAGCGATATAAATTAACCAAGAGATAGTCCTATTCTAGATGCAATGCAAACATACCTTGCTCCAGCACTCTTCAACAGTAAAAATTAAATGAATTGAAAAGAACGCGTGCCTAAAATGCAAACGTCTAATCAATTTTTAACTTTTGCAACAAACTTTTTACTGTTGATTATTAGCAGGTTTTTGTGATGGCATATAAAAAATAAATAATTGCAGCAAACTAGAAATGCAAAGTTGGCAGCCCTGCAAAAATCTGTTAGTAGTCAGCTCTTTATTGCCGCGGATCCGCGGCTTTTGCCGTGGAAACGCGGCAATTCAGAGGGCAATGGGTCTCTGCTTTCTAGAGCAGAGGCCCAAAGCCACTTGTATGTCACTACAATATCAATTTCCTGCTTTGGTTGCCCTGTAACCTGCAACAGAGAAGAAAATTCGTTAGTTTTAAGATATTTGCAATAAAAATTCAGATTTCAAAAAAATCGTTTTACCCTCCCCGGCAACGGCGCCAAAATTTGATTGATGCTAAACCTGCACAAAAAATACGGATTTCAGATCTTATAATAAAAACGTGCAAGTTGTAGGCTGTCTAAAAATGACTAACAGACCAGCCATTAAGGAAGCAGAGTCTCAAGCTCTAGACGCGAGAATCGATGCTCGCGTCTCAGCATTAGACGCGTTGGCTCTACACCCGCGTCACAACGTTCAGACGCGTCGGCCGAAGCCCGCGTCTCAGCATCAAGGCGCGTCGGCCCGAAGCCCGCGTCTCAGCATCAAGGCGCATCGGCCCGACGCCCTCGCCTCAGCATCCAGACGTGAAGGCCCGAAGCCCGCGTCTCAAACCTCAAGGCGCGTTTGGCTCGACGCCCGCGTCTCAAACTTCAAGGCGCGTTTGGGTCGACGCTCGCGTCTCAGTTGCAACTGCCCTGATTGCGGGGCCAGTCACCGCGCATGTAGCGGGTAGTGGCCCCTCATTCAGGAGCGTTTTCAGGAGGCACCTTCACCCCCTGAGATCCCTATAAATAGCCTTGTTTGCTATGAAGAGAGGATCGGAGTTTTTGGAGAGACACACAGGGATAGAGGCTTGAGAGGATCGAAGCTTGGCAGAAGATCAGAGTTTTGAAGAGAGAGAGCTTTGGGATAGGGCATCATCAAAATCGATCGAATCCAGGCAGGAGGATCATCAAGAGAGAAGCACGACTCTTCAGCGAGCTTACTGAGTACTAGCCGCTCTTCGCCTACCTCCTCTTTGAGAGTTTTGGTAGACGGAGCTGAGTTACTCTTTCTACCGACCGAAGAGAAGACCCCCGACGGTCCAGGACGGTCATCCGGTCAACGGAGAACAAGATTCACTCTCCATCGCCACACGAAGAACCCAGCTTTAAACAAAGGAAGATTCAGACATCCTCCCTCCCTTGTAACTGGAAAAGAGGGAAGAGTAGTTCTTTTGGTTGTAATCGTTTCGCTTGAATCAAGGAAATCTTTTACAGCTAAAACACTTTCTCCGACCACCAAAGTTTTCCGGCACCCTACAAGAGATGGCGACACCGCTGGGGACTACCTTCGTTACTGACGAGCGCACCGTGGTGCAAGATGACGTTCTCCGTAAGGGGAAAATGGTCGAATCCCTCGTCGTCGAGTTCGACCAGGCGAAGTATGAAGAGTTCCTCTCTTCTGGCTCCAAGAGCCCAAAGACCCGCGTCTGCCGCAGGGTCTCAAGTGGACAGCCCCCTGAAGCCCAATCTGAGGCTCTGTCGGGTGCTCCTGCTGCCCACTGTGCCAAGTTTGGTTCACGCGCCAACGCCTCTCCGAAGGCCCGCGTAACCTCAGACACCTCTACTGCGATCAACCGCGTCGCGCAGAGCACACGCGCCAACGCCTCTCCGAAGGCCCGCGTAACCTCAGACACCTCTACTGCGATCAACCGCGTCGCGCAGAGCACACGCGCCAACTCCTCTCTGAAGGTCCGCGTGGTCCCTGGCACATCTACTAGTGCGATCGACCGTGTCGCACAGAACGCCCGCGTCAGCGTCTCTCAGGAGACCCGCGTGGCAAACACCCCTGGTTCTACAAACAGGAAGTTGTTGGCTTCTCTCTTCCTCCACGGCGCAATCGGAACGCCGAGCGTCGACAGAGAAGACGCGCGCGTCAACACTCGGTCGGAACCGTTGGTTTTCTGACTGGGGTTGAACGCAGCGTACGATCCGATGCCTTGCCGCACCTCGTCCAGTGCGAGAGGTCCGTGTTTGGCGACCCAAACGCGAGACTCCCCAAGTTGAGCCCTCTGAAGACCAACTTGCCAAACGCCGAAGCGAAGCTTCTGCGTCTTGTCAAACACAGGAAGCACGCGCCCATAGGCGTGGGGCCCAGCAGCCCACTCTCTCCCAAGTCTCTCTTCTCCAACGCAGCAGACAGCAACGCGAAAGTCGCGTCTCATATCAACAGAGACGCCAGACGCGCGTGACGCAGCCGCGACGCGACAGCCGCGTTTCTGAAACCTGTGTCCAGGCTGAACAGCACATGACTGTCTCCCGTCGTCGACGTTGCGAGACCAGTCTCTTTAATCCCCCTCCCACAGATTTGAGGGATTATTTGACAAGGAAGAGGAGTGCCAATCAGACCACTTCTCCATGCTGCTGTCAACAGCTCATCCAGATGCTCTCTGGATGCCATTGCGAGTCAGGCGTGCACCAGCCGTCTTTAATTAGACAGCTGACCCTGATTCCCCCATCAGCCAAGAGAAGACGCTCCCACAGGAGGAGAACCTTCTCAGATGTTGAATACCCGGAGCTTACTGCAAACATGACTAGCAGGAGTAAGGGGAAACAAATTGCAGTCAGCCCAGATGACTCCGAGTCTGACTCTGTACCGGAAGGAGTGTATCAACACACTCGCACCCGGACGGGGGCCATTCCCCCAATTGACTATAATGCCTTAGCCCGCGGCATTAGAACGGGTGATTCTCACTCTGCTGTAGTGGGGTCGCAAGCTTCAAACTCTTCCGTCGAGAAGGAGGCTTCCGCCTACATGGCAGACACTCCTGAGGAGACGACCAGGCGTTTAGAACAGACGCAGAAGCACCAGATGGATATAATCGCCTCTCAACAGAGATCCATTGACTCCCTCAAGCATATGCTCGAGAAATTGCTTGAAGAAAGAGCGAGATCTCCTCCTAGACGACCTAAGGGGAAAGGGAGAAAAGGAGAAAGCCCACCCTCCGAATCTTCTGACGAGACACGACGATCTACCTCGGATGTGTCCAAGCCCTCGTCGCAGGCAAGAAGCGACCAGACCCCGGGAAAGGCTCATGCTAGAAGAATGAGTCAACTGGAGCAGCGCCTCGAGGCCCTTACCAACCGTAAAGGCCTCCAAGAAGCTGGGGTAGTCCGGCCCTATCCGGCCGGGTGGGACTTAGTCCCGTACCCTCCTAAGTTCAAGGCTCCAACTCTCCAAGCATTCGACGGGAAGGGGTCACCCAACCAGCACATCTACTACTTCAAATCCCAGACCGGGAATGTGGTAGATAACGATGCCATCCTGGCGCGACTGTTCATCGGCACCCTGAAAGGATTGGCCTTTGAATGGTTCATGAAGCTCCCCGAAGGTTCCATCAAGAACTGGGGCGACTTGGAGAAGCTGTTTCTAACACGCTTCTTCGAAGATGATTCGGAGGTCACAATGCCTACCCTTTTAGCTACAAAACAGCGAAAGGGAGAGTCCGTCAAGTCTTTCGTAGAAAGATTTCGGAACATGGCACTCCGATGTCCAAGCGGCATGACCCAGGCCACCCTGGTGGAAACATGTCGCCATAATCTCCAAACCTCACTCCTTGCTCAAATAGGAGTTGCTGAAAGCCGCACCTGGAAACAATTAGTCCAGCAAGGTGAACAGGCTGAGGAGATTGTCGCCCGCGTCAGAGCGGAAGAAGGCAAGCCCAGGCCAGAGAGGTCGACAAGGCGTGCACCAGACACCTCTCTCCAGACGAAGCGGAAGGATAATTTGGCGACGGAGACCAAATCTCCCACCAAACCTCAAACAGGCAGGGCAAGTGGCTCTTCAAGCCAGCCACGCCCCAACAAGCAGTATTCCTTCAAGGAGGAACACGTCGATTCGCTCTTCAAGCTACTCAACAAGAGCAATCGACTGAAGCTCCCTGAAATTAGACGCCCGGAGGAGGTCGGTAAGACCGACAATCCCACCTACTGCTTATACCACAGGATGCTCGGACATCCTACCAAAAGCTGCTACGTCTTTAAGGACATCCTTCAAGCTCTGATTGACGCGGAGGTATTAAAACTCCGACCGAGCAGAAGAAGATGACGGCCAACATGACGTCGATTCTCCAGTTTGGGACACGACCCCCGACACCCGTGGGGGTGATCTCTGTCCCGAAAGGAGAACTGAGGGTGGTCAACACAGACCCTCATCAGCAGCAGGAGAAAGGCTTGGTACCCGTCCCTACACCTCGAGGGGAAATCATGTGGGTCCACCCTGACCTCGTCGACGAGCAACAATGGACGACTGTGACCAACAGGAAGTCCAAAGGCAAAGGGAAGGCTTCATCTTGCCATGTGATATGCGCCTCTTCTCGAGAAGCGGACACTGATGTTCCCTCGCTGACTGACTCAGAAGAGGAAACAATAGTCCTGGCCGCAGAGCCCAGCCAACCTACGGCAGGGACCCGTTCAGGACAGGCATACTTGAAGCAGTACGGCGAGACGGCAGCGGCTTCTCCGCAACCAGCCGTGGAACCAGCCAAGCCCTCCTCTAAACAGCCTGGGGGAGAGCAGAAAGAAACTCGGTTTTCTCGAGTTCTTGCGAAAGGTGTAACGGAAGAATCCTCGACACCTTACCGCTTCGACGTCTTGGCTCAACTAGCCAACATCCCGGCACGCATTACCTTGTATGAGCTCCTGAGGCTATCAAAGTCAACCAGAGAGGCTCTACAAGAAGCTCTGGCAAATGCTGAGGTCTTTATGACCCGCGTGCCAAGGGAGGAAGATGAAGAGGATTGCCTCCACACCTCCCCAAATGCTCCCTGCATCACCTTCACAACAGATGACATGCAGGTTAAAGGGAAGCATGACCGACCCCTATACTTCACAGGGTATATTGGGTCATCCGAGGTGAACCGCATCCAGGTAGACCCAGGGTCCGCGCTGAGCATCATACCTCGCCGGGTTATGCAGTTTCTAGGCATTCCTACCCATCGTCTGAGCCCTACCCAGACGACTATTTACGGGTTCAATGCCAACAGCTCCCGCCCAATGGGGAAGATCAAGCTCAAATGCCAGATCGGGAGCCTCAAGTCAGAAGTGACGTGTTACGTCATTGACGCGGACACTTCCTACAACCTGTTGCTGGGACGACCATGGATTCACCGCAATTCCATCGTTCCCTCTACTCTCCACCAAGTCATGAAATACATTGACGAGAGTGGACAGGTCCGAACGTTGATTGCCGAAAGGCATCCGTTTAAAGGGGTTGAAAATTATTTCACGGACTCCCTCTTATATCAGGATCCGGAGGAGACTAATGAAACCCCACAACCAGAGGAGCCAGACTCTGGTAATGAAGCTGACGTTGAGCCTGAGAAAGAAGAGTGCCTATGGGAGTTGGAGCCCATTGTAAAGAGCACTAATAAGCTCGATGTTGATACCACCGACGATGCGGGTGGTTGGTACATTAATGAAGATTTAGACTTTGCGTATTTCCCTGTGTATGTTTCCGATTCAATACCGTCGGATACCACTACCGACGTGGACGATGACCTCTGGTCGGCAATAGATGCCTTGACATCTTTGCATGTACCGGTGAAATCATCCTTCGGGACATACCAAGATAATGGTGACGCGCAAGAGTCTGTATTCATGGTTCCAGCCGGACGAAAAGGCCAAAGACCAATACTTTTTGGGCAAATCGCATCTGAACCAATGCCCCACGAAGAATCGGAAGGTGAGGATGAATCCCCTCAGTTCGATCATTATGAACCAAGAACGCTCAAGATGATGAAGCGCATGGGGTATGATCTAACCAACAGGCCTGGGTTGAACTTCAGAAAAGGAAGAAGAACACTGCTTCGATCCTTTGTACCGAAAGGGAAAACCCTGATTACTATCATCGGACGCGCCGGGGGTTGGGCTATGTGTCAACTCCAGTGCCATCAGCCTCTGATTCGGAGAAACTGTCAAGTCATGACTGCTCATCAGACACGTCGTCTTGGGAATCAGATGTCAGTGTCGGCAACATCTTCAAAGGGCTTTCAGTAAACATGGTTTCGACAAGCCATCTGGAGGATGAAGATGAAGAAATGATCCAATCTGATACAGACCCTTGGATCAGACATTTGAATGCTCTTTGGGACATCCGCTTTGAACAGCGTGAGCCACCCACAGAAGACAAGGTTGTTCAAGTCAACCTAGGAGATGAAGACAATCCTAAACCCATCTTCATAGTGACGGCCTGTCGCCTCCAGAGAAGAAGGATTTAATATCTCTTGTACAAGAGTATATAGATGTCTTCGCCTGGAATTATGAGGACATGCCTGAACTTAATCCTCAAGTGGCTATGCATCGCCTCAACATCAATCCGGACATGAAGCCTGTTAAACAACAGCAGCGACGGTTCCGTCCAGAGACAATGGAGGCAATTCAATCAGAAGTCAAAAAGCTCATCGATTCCGGCTTTATCAGGGAGGAACAGCATCCCGACTGGGTAGCCAACATCGTCCCCGTCGCCAAGAAGAACGGGAAGATCCGGATCTGCATCGACTTTCGTGATCTAAACGAGGCCTGCCCCAAAGACGAATTCCCATTGCCAATCACAGATGTCATGATTGACAATACTTGTGGATTCGAGCGAATGTCCTTTATGGACGGGTTCTCAGGATATAATCAAATTAAGATGTATCCTGATGACGAAAAGCACACCTCCTTCAGGACACCTCTAGGGGTATATTGCTACACCGTCATGCCCTTCGGTCTGAAAAATGCGGGGGCAACCTACCAAAGGGCCATGAATGCCATTTTCCATCGGCAGATACGCAAAACGGTGGAATGTTATGTCGACGACATTGCGGTGAAAAGCCGCACTAAAGGTGATCACATAGCAGACCTGAGGGTGGTCTTCGACATCATGCAGGCTCATCAATTGAAGATGAACCCCACCAAGTCCTTCCTGGGGGTAGCCAGTGGCAAATTCCTAGGGTTTGTCGTGACTTCCACAGGAATCCATTTGGATCCGGAGAAAGTCCGCGCTATCCAAGAGATGCAACCCCCAGAAGCCTCAAGGAGCTCAGAGGATTACAAGGACGATTGGCATACATCCGCAGATTCATTTCAAATCTCTCCGGGAGATGCCAACCCTTCGCTAAGCTGATGAAGAAGGGCGTTTCGTTCATTTGGGACGACGCTTGCCAGCAAGCATTTGAGGAGATCAAGCACTACCTCACCCAACCACCAGTCCTGGCAGCTCCGGTATCCGGAAAGCCTTTCCTGGTGTACGTCCGATCAATGGATCATTCTTTGGGAGCTCTACTAGCTCAGAATGATGACCAGGTACGAGAACAAGCAATCTACTACCTAAGTAGAACGATGATCGGAGCCGAGCATCGGTACAACCCGATCGAGAAGGAATGTTTGGCACTGGTGTTCGCCATTCAGAAAATGCGACACTATCTGGTGGGCCAAACCATAAATGTCATATCCAAAGTCAACCCCTGAGGTTACTTATGACAAAGCCTTCTTCACTAAATGGCCGGCTGGCAAAATGGGCCATATTGCTCTCTCAATACGAGATGCACTTCCTACCCCAAAAGCCATTAAAGGACAAGCGGTGGCGGACTTCTTAGCCGAACACCCAGATCCGAGGGCAGCTAAACTCTACGAGGATCTCCCAGACGAGGTCGCCGAAGCCTGCCTGACCCAGACATTGTTCGAAGGACAAGTATGGCAACTTTTCTTCGATGGTGCATCAAGACAAGCCCTAAGGGACATACAGTTGCGGGGGTAGGAGTAGTACTCGTCTCCCCACAAAATTACGTGATTCCCCGAGCTATCTCGTTAACCGAGCCCTGTTCCAACAATGTGGCGGAATACAACGCTCTTTTGATTGGGATGCAATTCGCCGATGAGATTGGCGTTAAAAATCTCGAGGCATACGGTGATTCTAAACTCATCGTCAGCCAAGTTCGCGGAGAGTATGAGGTCAGGCATGAAGATCTAGTACCCTACTACAACGCGACAATCCACATGGCCGAGAGGTTTTCAAACTTCTACATCGATCATGTACCGCGCAAGCAAAATGCGCATGCAGATGCACTTGCATCCCTTGCTGCCTCCTTAGCTCTTCCAGCTGGAGCAATGGAGAAGGTATTCGTCTATAGCCACGACCTATACTGCCCAAAAAGTCCCCTCGGAGACTACCAGAGGTCAACGGGAGATCGTCGCGGTAAGGAAACACTTGAAGTGTCGACCGATCCAGAACTTAAAGACTGGCGATTCCCCTACATTGATTTTGTCTTGTACGGCATCTTGCCCGAAGACGCCAGGGAGGCGGCTGCCATCCGAAGGAAAGCCTCCAAATTCTACTACAATGCGATTTCGCGAACATTGTATCGTAGATCGCATGATGGGATCCTGCTCCGGTGCCTCTCATCAAAAGAAGCCCACGAAGTGTTGAAAGAAGCCCACGATGGTACGTGTGGAGCTCATCAACCTGGCCCGAAGCTGGCAAACCGACTCCAAAGATTGGGTTACTACTGGCCCAAGATGGTTGCCGATGCTGTTGCCTATGCCAAAAGATGTCACGCCTGTCAAATACATGGCGATTTCATCCATCAAGCACCAGGATACCTCCACTCTACGACCTCTACCTGGCCGTTCGAAATGTGGGGGATGGACGTGGTTGGTCCTATCAGCCCACCATCATCAAAGGGACATCGGTTCATCCTAGCGATAACCGATTACTTCTCAAAGTGGGCCGAAGCTATCCCTTTGAAAGAGGTGAAATCTTCTAACGTGATCAAGTTCGTGAAACATCACGTTATTTACCGCTTCGGTGTGCCTCGGCGGATTGTCCATGACAATGGACCCAGTTCATCAGCCAGGCTTTTCAGAGATTCTGCGCCAAGTTCAGAATCCAGAGTGTGTCATCAACGGCATACTATCCGCCCGCTAACGGCCTCGCAGAAGCTTTCAATAAGACTATTGGTAGGCTTCTCAAGAAATTCGTCTCGAAAAGTCAACGAGACTGGGACGATAAGTTGGGCGAATGCTTATGGGCCTATCGCACGACTGTGCGAACCCCAACTAAAGCCACGCCATTTTCCTTGGTGTACGGATGCGAAGCCGTCCTTCCACTGGAAATCCAAATTCCATCTCTTCGCGTCGCCTTGACAGCGGAAATGACAACAGAGGAGAAGCATCGACAGCGACTCCAAGAATTGGAAGCCTTGGACGACAAGCGTCTTCAGGCCCAACAACAAATCGAACTTTACCAAGCTCGTATCACCAGAGCCTTCAACAAGAAAGTCAAATCGCGAACTTTCAGGAAAGGCGACCTCGTCTTAGCCGTCCGAAGACCCATGGTCATGACACACAAGACGAAAGGAAAATTCCAACCCAAATGGGAAGGACCATTTGTGGTAGAGTCAGTCTACTCAAATGGATCGTATCGCCTCATAACCTCAAATGGCGATACACTCATGATGCCAATCAATGGCAAATTCCTGAAGAAATACTATCCCTAGATGGCATTCTTCCACCGATCAAGTTAAAAAATACACCTCTGATCAAACATCCGACGCCCTTGACGGCTAAGGATAGAAGAAAATGTTGGCTTTTAAGTCCAACATAAGTCTTCGACAACTCATCATGCTGAGGGGAATAGCATGGCTAGCCCAACTCAAACGGTAGTTGGTAAAGGCATGACAAACCCGTTGACAGCTGAGGATTTGCTAAAAATCCTAAGGGACATGTTCCCATTTGATCCGACGCCTCCGACGGCTAAGGATAGAGGAAAATGTTGGCCTTTAAGCCCAATATAAGTCCTCGACAACTCATCATGCTGAGGGGAATAGCATGGCTAGCCCAACTCAAACGGTAGTTGGTAAAGGCACCTCAAATCCGTTGACAGCTGAGGGTTTGCTAAAAATCCTAAGTGGATTTGATTCCACTCTTCCCTCCAAAAATCCCTTACCAATTCTCATCCATAGAATGGTAGGACCACAAAATGCAATCATTACTATGTTAACACTATACCTCTAGTAATGAATATTCTTTGTCGAGTATAAACCTGGCTTGTTAACTCTGCATAGAGTAACAAACTCTCAAATTTGCCAAGTTAACACTATACCTCTGGCACCTCAAATTCCACTTGTCAATTCTCATCAATAGAATGACAGGTCCTCAAATTGCTCCTATCGCAAGCAAATCCTTGTCAAGTTAATATCACACCTCTGACAAAACTACTGTTTAAGTTAACATTACACCTCTAAGCAGTACATCGAGTGCCTGTCAAGTTAATATCACACCTCTGATAGTCACCTTTCTTCAGACTTCCATATCGAAGCTGAAATGGACGATGCCAAGTTAACACTACACTTCTAGCATCCGAGTCATTGCTAAGTTCAACAATACACCTATGGCTATGACCTTTCCTCGACTTCCTTGTCCAAGCCGAGACGGACGATGCCAAGTTAACACTACACTTCTAGCATCCGAGTCATTGCTAAGTTCAACAATACACCTATGGCTATGACCTTTCCTCGACTTCTTTGAGCCGAGACGACTAATGCCAAGTTCAACATTACACCTCTAGCATTTCTATCACTGTTAAGTTAAACATCACACCTATGACAGTGGCACCCTCAGTTTTCCCAAATAAAACTGAGATGCTGATGAGTTAGGTTAATATCACACCTCTAACTCACATCCTTGTCAAGTTAATATTACACTTCTGACAAGACTACTTCTAAACCGTTAAGTTAATATCACACCTCTAACGGTAAAAATCTTACTAGATTCCCCACGAGTCTAGTTTCATTTGATATTCTCCCCAACCGAGTATCAAATTCATTCTGGAGGCAGTGTTGGTTAACATTACACCAATAAACAATGCTTCCATCAAATCCCCAGCTGATCTTAAATCAAGTTAATCCCCAAATCCTTGATAAAAGTTCACCTTCTCTGGGGTACGCGCTCCACTCGTCGCTTTCTTTTACAAAGTGGCGGGTCCACCAAAATTATTCTTTTGCTTCTAAAACAAAACGTTCAAGACAACAGAAAGAAGCAAAAAGAAAAGTGTCACTTTTATTCATATCCAAACACATGAAAGTGATACAAAACGCTCTCTTATACAATAAGATTGAGTGTTACAATTAAGGAGTACAAAGAAGTCCCTCTCTCTCTCTGAGGCCGTACTCACTCCTTGAAACTGCATCTGATCCCAGGTGCACAATTGGAGCCGGTTGCACTTTGATGCGTAACGCCAACTTCGAAAGCGCCCTAGCTGACCAAGCCAAGAGCAATGGTGTTCTTGAGGTCCAGTGGCAATGGAAGGTCCTGCAACCCTTCGTTCAGGCGCGTCTCTTTCCCTAGTAGACTATCCAACAAACATGGAGTCACTCTTGGGGTGAGAGCAGAAGTTTCGGAGTCATCACAAAGGATGCCACCCTCCACTAGGTCCAGCGGCAGCAGAAAGTCCTGCATTCATCACCATCCCTTTCCCCAGCAGGCCATCCAACGGAGTGTCCTTGATGTGACTTCTGGAGTGGGAGAGGAAGAGGATCTCATCCGCCGCCGCAACCGCCGGACCACCCTCGCCGGTACTCAGCCTATCCGTCTCTTGCACCAGATCTGAAGAGACCTTGGCGAGGGTTGTGTCCTCGTCAGAGATGTAATATACTCTCTTATAGGTGACGAGGACCATAATATATTCTCTCATAGGTGAAGGTTGAACGAGTTCGCCGACCGAAGTATTCTTCCAAGGGCCCAGCAAGCCTGCAAGGAACAAGAAGAGAGAATTAGAACAATCTGCAGCTTAGTGTAAACAGAGAAAAACTAAGTCAGCAGAGGCAAACGCGGGAATGATCCACGCAGTCAGCCAAATGCGGGAATGATCCATGCAGTCTACCAAGACGCAGGAATGACACGTGCAGCAAGCCAAACTGTTGCGTCAGCAGAGACAAACGCGAATCAAAACGCGGTCCCATTCTGTGCCTAGGTCAAAGAGCACAAACGCCGAAAAGGCACAGACGCCGAAAATTGCCATCTCCATGAACAGGAGTTGCAAGGTGCGGGTCTGAAACCTTTTTGGAATTCGTCCAAGGCATTGGCCATGAAACGCGCTAAGGCATAAGCCATAAAACGCGCCAACACCAAGGGCCAAAGATTCCTGCACGCGCGTCCGGAGAAGTTCAGGTCCATGGTACAAATTCCAGAAGGAATGCACCAATGCAGACTTCATGAGGGGGTCCAGATGACATGAAGCCAAGGTACAGGCCATGGTGAATCTAAAATGTCATGGTGAAACGAACTGCATACCCGTGGAGACCTCCGTCAAGAGTTGTACTCTCTGCACCAGGACGCAAACGCGGTCACCGGGCAAAGAGTTGTTTTTCTCCTAAAGAGACCAAACAGGGGCTTAAAAGCCCTGGGTCATCTTCAGAGCCATCCTCATCCATGGAGACAATTCGCTGAGGAAGATGAAGGTTCTCAAAGCGCTCTCTCTTTCAAAAAACAAAATAGTCCAAAGGCAGGATTGAAGGGAGAAGGGGCGCCCTATTTATAGGCAGCTCCTGATAACAGCGGTTAATGGCCCCGTAATCTGAACCGCCGGCATTAATAACTGCACAACTGTCAAGATCCAATAAAAACCGGACGCGTGTAACGCTGCTTCGAGAACCGCCGCTGGCGCTGATCTCCAACCGCCCGCACTGGTTTCTCATTTAAGAGAATCAATACTCAAGCCCAATCAGCAGCCGACGCGTGGACAACTGCTTCGGAAAACAAAGCGGAAAATCCGCATCTGACGTTTAAAGATCACACCAAATCCCTATGACAGGCTGTATGTAACGCCTGGGAGTTTACACCCAGACGCGGATTGAAGAACTATCCACCCATCCGCGTCCCAGAAAGATGCCTGCGCGAGTCAAAGTCGCGTCCCCTCAGAATTAAGGGAAAGGCACAAGGCTGCGTCTCCCGCGTCTGCCTGATCCGCTTCCTTCTTCGCAGAAGCAGATCCGCGTTATTCAGAGCCGCGTCTCCCTGAACGAATGCCGCGTCTCATGAAACAATGATGGCCGCGTCCCCCTATGGATTGATGCTGCGTCTTGTCAAAAGGACTTAGTCCTGCCTAAGTTCTCATGAACTAAGAACCGCGTCTCACCCTGTGATTGACGATGCGTTCGGAGGCCGCGTTTTCACTCTATGCTGCGTCTCATCAAGAAGACCGCGTTCCGATTTGTGATTGACGCCGCGTCTCATCAAAAGGACTTAGTAGAATCTAAGTTCTTATGAAATGATGACCGCGTCTCACTTTATGATTGACGCTGCGTCTCAGTAAAAGGACTTAGTAAAATCTAAGTTCCGGTAGACTGACGACCGCGTCTCACCCTGTGATCGCCGCTGCGTCTCGTCAAAAAGACTTGGTGAAATCTAAGTCCCCATAGATTGATGCCACGTCTCATTCTACGGGATTAATGCCGCGTCTCGCCAAGACCGCGTCTCATTAAAAGAACTTAGTCCTACCTAAGTTCAGTAATCACGACTGGTGATCAAGAGTTGGACTCATCCACAACAAGACAAAGAAATTGGGACAAAAGCTTTAAGAAAACTTCTATTATACCAAAAAAATGATAGAAGTGGATACAAACACTCTTAATAGAGTGTCCCTTTTCTTTACAGAAAAAAAAAGAAGGCTAAATGTCCTGGTTCACCAAGGAACGGATTTGTTCCCTAAGGCGGTGAATCTCATGCTGGCGCGTCCTCTCAGCCTCCATGATAGCCCGGTCCCGCAGCTCCGCCTCAGATAAGAAACTTCTGGCAGACAGCTGCATCCGCAGAGAGTCCACCCTGGAAGATTGCAGAGACAGACTCTCTTCAGCCCGCGTCCCCTCAAACAGGCCAAACATCGCGTCTCGCTAAGAAGTCGCGTCTTTAAAGCAGTTTCTGCTTTTTTCAAAAAGGAACCTGCGTCCAGTCTCCTGCTTCTACAAGTCAGTTCAACAGTACACTGACGCAAACAGACAACCAACCACTCCCGGCCAAAAGCGCACCCGTGACAGACTAAAAGCAATCGGGGAGGTCTAGACTGTGTATCTAGACACTCAACACGATCAACTCTGACGGCTTCAAAGAGTTCAACAGTACACTCACGAAGACCAATTCCAGATAAGATCAAACCCGAAGCATCAACAGTCCAGTCATAAAACGCGAACACGGCTAAAAATCCAAAGTATTCCGAAATCCGTCCCATTCAACTGCGGAATATCAGAAACTTTGGAGGGGGTTCTGTAGGCTGTCTAAAAATGACTAACAGACCAGCCATTAAGGAAGCAGAGTCTCAAGCTCTAGACGCGAGAAATCGATGCTCGCGTCTCAGCATTAAGACGCGTTGGCTCTACACCCGCGTCACAATGTTCAGACGCGTCGGCCCGAAGCCCGCGTCTCAGCATCAAGGCGCGTCGGCCCGAAGCCCGCGTCTCAGCATCAAGGCGCATCGGCCCGACGCCCTCGCCTCAGCATCCAGACGTGAAGGCCCGAAGCCCGTTTCTCAAACCTCAAGGCGCGTTTGGCTCGACGCCCGCGTCTCAAACTTCAAGGCGCGTTTGGCTCGACGCTCGCGTCTCAGTTGCAACTGCCCTGATTGCGGGGCCAGTCACCGCGCATGTAGCGGGTAGTGGCCCCTCATTCAGGAGCGTTTTCAGGAGGCACCTTCACCCCCTGAGATTCCTATAAATAGCCTTGTTTGCTATGAAGAGAGGATCGGAGTTTTTGGAGAGACACACAGGGATAGAGGCTTGAGAGGATCGAAGCTTGGCAGAAGATCAGAGTTTTGAAGAGAGAGCTTTGGGATAGGGCATCATCAAAATCGATCGAATCCAGGCAGGAGGATCATCAAGAGAGAAGCACGACTCTTCAGCGAGCTTACTGAGTACTAGCCGCTCTTCGCCTACCTCCTCTTTGAGAGTTTTGGTAGACGGAGCTGAGTTACTCTTTCTACCGACCGAAGAGAAGACCCCCGACGGTCCAGGACGGTCATCCGGTCAACGGAGAACAAGATTCACTCTCCATCGCCACACGAAGAACCCAGCTTTAAACAAAGGGAAGATTCAGACATCCTCCCTCCCTTGTAACTGGAAAAGAGGGAAGAGTAGTTCTTTTGGTTGTAATCGTTTCGCTTGAATCAAGGAAATCTTTTACAGCTAAAACCACTTTCTCCGACCACCAAAGTTTTCCGGCACCCTACACAAGTGCTCAATACTTCCGCTATAGCAAGTGGCTAATGCGGGTCGTGATCCACAAGGAGGGTTTGCGATGGAAGCGTTTACAGTTTTATTGAAATCGTTATAAAAACAAACGAGAGTTCGTCTTTGTTTTTAAGTTAAGAAAAAGAAAAAGAAAGTTAAAGGTTAAAGTTAAGAAGAAAGCGAAGGATGAAGAAGGTGGAAAATCAGAAAACGATGAAAAGCGACTATGTACAATGAAATGGAGAAGAATGAAAATGATTTGGAAGAAGTGGTTGGTGATCTAAACTAAGAAAGAAAAGAAAAGAAGTAAAGAGATACTTACCTAGGTTGATTGATGACTTACTTGGAAACCTTTTTGCGAGTTCTACCTTTTTGCTTCGGAGGCGTTCAACGCATAGGTCATAAACTCGAGCTCGGTCCTCGTGCACATTATATCGTCAAGCATAAGAAGAACGAAGTGATGCGGAGCTTGGAAGAGGAGAACGTCTTCATGAACTATCGCTGGCTCTCACGTAGCTTAGTTAGACTTGCTTTGGAATTCACTTGTACACTTCAACAACAACCAAGGTAAAGTAGAAGAGGAAGAGAGAAGCAAAAACAAATGTAAAGTAAAGCAGAAAAGAAAAAACAAAGCATTTACCTTTATTACTTGCTGAGACAATGAAAGAAAGGAGTAGGGTACATCGTCGGTGTCACTCTCAACATCAGCCCCTCTCTCTTACTTACATGAATCTTCTTCTACCCTAAGCTACATACAAGTTACATAAAAGTAAAAACTAAACTACAAAATGGAAAAACTAGTCTAAGATCCTAACTCTGCATTGACGTCCAATTTCAGCACAGAAAATGCCTTTTTATAGGCCAAAAACCCAACAACCAAGATCCCGGGGAGGTCGGGGGAGTTCACGCTCCCCCTAACTCCCCAAGATTGCCGCGGAAACGCGGCCCAAGCCGCGTTTCCGCGGCCAGGGTGTGGCCAGATGGCCACACCCTGTTGGTGGGTCTCTCCGGGGGTTTCTTCTGGCTTTATCTTTTGTTGGTTTTGTCGTTTGAGCTCCGGATTCTGACGAAATGACCTTGGATTCTTGGCTTTAACCGATCGATTCTGAGAGGATTCTTCTCAACCGGTTTCAACCTCTTGATTTTGCCCTGATTTTGTGTGTGCGAATTTATTCTGATTTAATTCAGAATTCTGGTGGGCTTTTGGGCTCATTTCTCTTCATCTCCTTAAGGATTGGGCCTGCAAATAAATTAAACAAATAATTAGGACAATGCAGGCTTTTATTCTAAAATAAGTATGGAAATGTGACATTAAATATGTAACATTAGCAACCAATCAGATAGGATTAATGCATCGCATAATCATGTTTGGGTTCGGAATACTAACATTCAAGGACCCAAGAAAGTTTCGGTACCAAAGTCAACAAATTTGTTAAATGATGTAGGTACATTCCAAGGCCCAACGACGTAAGGGCTTGTGGTATCTTGATAGTGGTTGCTCAAGGCACATGACTTGGGATATCAACAACTTTGCAACCCTATCAAGATACCATGAAGGTGGCACCGTCACCTTCGGAGATGACGCCAAAGGAAAAATCATTGGTATTGGTAATGTTAAACTTGGTACATCTCCTTTAATAGAAAATGTTATTTTGGTTGATGGCCTCAAGCATAATCTCTTGAGTGTTAGTCAACTTTGTGATAAAAGTTTTAATGTTGTTTTTGATAACCTAGCATGTAGTGTTATTGATAGACAATCCAATGCATGTATATTTTCCGGATTTCGTGAAAATAATGTATACATGATTGACATGTCTAATATGCTATGCAATGCTACTTGTTTGAAAGCCCTCGATGATGACTCTTGGTTGTGGCATAGGAGATTAGGCCACATTTCTTTTGACCATCTATCTAGATTAAACAACAAGGAAATGGTGAAAGGTATTCCTTACTTGAACTTTGAAAATGACCACATTTGCGATGCGTGCCAACTTGGGAAACAAACCAAGTCCTCTTTCAAGTCAATCAAGGATATCATGACATCACGACCTTTGGAGTTGATCCATATGGATTTGTTTGGTCCTACTCAAACCAAAAGTCTAAGTGGGAATCGTTTTGCTTTCATTTTAGTTGATGATTTCTCGCGTTTTACTTGGGTTTCTTTTTAGAACACAAAATCAAGCCTTTTCATATTTTCAAGCCTTTAAGAAAAGAGTTGAAAAGGAAAAAGATTCTTTTATTTTAAGAATAAGAAGTGATAGAGCCGGTGAATTCAATAACCAACCCTTTACCACTTTTGTGAAGAACATGGAATTAAGCATGAACTATCTTGTCCTAGAACTCCACAACAAAATGGAGTCGTTGAGAGGAAAAATCGTACACTACAAGAGATGGCTAGGACAATGATAAATGAATACAGTCTCCCTCATTACCTATGGGCCGACGGCGTTAATACATCTTGCTATATATCAAATAGAGTTTTCTTATGCAAAAATACTTCTAAAACATCTTTTGAGATTTATTATTCTAGAAAGCTAAATGTTTCATACTTTAAAGTTTTTGGTTATAAATGTTTTCTTTTGAATACTAAAGATAATTTAGGTAAATTTGATGCAAAATCATATGAAGCAATTTTTGTTGGTTACTCTAATACTAGTAAAGCTTATAGAGTTTTCAATAAGTCATCCTTGACTATTGAAGAATCTATACATGTAAAATTTGAGGAATCTAATGTGTTTGTTGAGAATGTTGTAGAAATAGATTCCCTAAATGAAGACATGGAGAGAACTACTTTGAAGGACTCACCTACTCTTGAAGACATGCCAAAGGGTGATGAAGAAAATGAAGTTCAAGAAGTTGAAGTGGAGACAACTCAACCACTTCCAAAAGATTGGAGATTCAATCCACATCATCCCAAGGATCTTGTTATAGGTGAAGTATCAAAAGGGTAACTACTCGTTCTAAGCTTCATGATCTTTGTGGGCACTATGCATTTATTTCTCTCTTTGAACCAAAGAACATCCTCGAAGCCGAGGGCGACTCATATTGGTTGCTAGCCATGCAAGAGGAGCTCAATCAATTCGAGCACAACCAAGTTTGGCATCTTGTTTCTAGGCCCCACGATAGACCAACAATTGGTACAAAGTGGATCTTTAAGAACAAGTTGGGTGAGTCGGGAAATGTTGTTAGAAATAAAGCTAGGTTAGTGGCCCAAGGTTACACTCAAGTCGAAGGTATCGATTTTGAGGAAACCTTTGCACCCGTAGCACGGCTTGAAGCCATACGGATGACACTTGCATTTGCTTCTTATAAAGATTTTAAACTTTTTCAAATGGACGTAAAAAGTGCTTTCTTAAATGGATTTATTGAAGAGGAGGTGTATGTTGAACAACCCCCCGGGTTTGTTGATCCGACACATCCGGATTTTGTTTTCAAACTTGATAAAGCTTTTTATGGTTTAAAACAAGCCCCTAGGGCTTGGTATGAAAGACTTTCTTCATTTCTTATTTCTAATGGTTTTAATAAAGAAAAAAATAGATACTACTTTGTTTACAAAACATGTTGAAAATGATATACTTATAGTTCAAATATATGTTGATGATATCATATTTGGTTCTACTAATGAAAATCTTTGCAAAGCTTTTGGATCATGCATGAAGGAGGAATTTGAGATGTTTATGATGGGCGAGCTTAACTACTTCCTTGGTCTCCAAATCAAGCAAAGGAAGGATGGGATTTTCATCAATCAAGCCAAGTACACGAAGGAACTTATCAAGAGATTTGGGCTCGAAGGGGCTAAAACAAGCAAAACTGCCATGGCTACCACCACAAAGCTTGACAAGGATGAACAAGGTACAAGTGTAGACATTAAGCTTTATCGTAGCATGATTGGTAGTTTGTTGTATTTAACGGCTAGTAGGCCGGACATTATGTTTTGTGTATGTCTTTGTGCTCGATTTCAATCGTGTCCTAAAGAGTCCCATTTGATTGCGGTAAAACGCATTATTAGATACCTTAAGGGCACAATTGAAATGGGTTTGTGGTATCCAAAGATCGGACAATTTTCCATGACGAGTTTTTTCGGATGCCGACTATGCGGGTTGTAGTGTGGATAGGAAGAGTACAAGTGGAACATGTAAATTTTTCGGTAATTGTCTTGTTTCATGGTCTTACAAGAAGCAAAATTCGGTAGCCCTCTCAACCGCCGAGGCAGAGTATGTTGCGGCGGGGGCTTGTTGTGCACAAGTCCTTTGGATGAAACATACTCTCCTTGACTATGATTTGCATTTTGACCATATTAAAATATTTTGTGATAATACTAGTACTATTCATATGACTAAAAATGCAAATCAACATAGTAAGACTAAGCACATTGACATTCGGTATCACTTTCTTAGAGATCATTATGAGAAAGGTGTGATATTGACATTGATTATGTTTCTACCGATTTTCAACTTGCCGATATTTTTACAAAACCACTAGACTATACTAGATTTTCTTTTATTTGTGGAGAATTGAATGTTTGTGTTATGGACTCATGAATTTTTTTTAACAATAATTACCCTTTTTGATGTATGACAAAAAGGGGGAGCAAAAGTTAGTTTAGTTTATCATTTTGAGTTTTGAGTTTTGAGTTCTGAGTTTTGAGTTTTTAAGTTTTGAGTTTTGAGTTATGTGCTTTATGTTTTGAGTTAAACTCTTATGTCCTTTTTATGCCAAGTTCTTGTTTTTACTATTTTTTCATGTATATAGCCATTCATATATATAGCATGTTTTGAGGGGGAGCTTCCAAGCTCTTTTCCCATTTTTCTCATTTTTTTTGTTACAAACTCATATGTTTTGTCATCATCAAAAAGGGGGAGATTGTTGGCCCAAGGTTACAATCACCCGATTTTTGAGTTTTGATGATTACAAAACATATATAGTTATTTGTACTAATCATATTTTAGTGTTTAAGTGTGTTTCAGGGTTCTAAGGATTCAAGAAGTGGTCTCCCCTAAAGGAAGGTATTTTTGACTCAAGTTGACTCAATTCGCGTTCAAGGATTCAAGCTATACAACATTCCATATAGAGAAGCCCTAATTTGAAGATCATGTAGTCACCTAGAACCTTTGTAAGAATTAGTTTGTTAAAGAATGAGGTTATGATAAGTTGGCTCAAGAAAACACACACAACACACTTTCATTTTTCAAAAAACGGTTTTGTGTTTTGGATAGTTAGATTAGGTGCATGTCTTGGTTATTATACATGTCTCTAAATAATTTATATTTTTATATCTTGTTTATGTCATGTATACCAACCCTTATAGCTTGCTACTTAATCATATAGCCATTTAAAATTATTTTAAATATTCTCCTAAGTTCAAAATTTTTCTTATAAAAAATACTGTTTCAGGCCCTACGGTCGACCGGGCGGTCGACCGCATCTATTTCAGGCCTGATCGGTTGACCGCACCAGTCAACCGGGCCTTGTGGCTTTGGCGTGCACGTTTGTGCACGTCTGCCAGTCGACCGGACCGGTCGACCGACTGACTGACCCTTGCTCTCGGGTTTTGTCAGTCGACCGGGCCAGTCGACCGACAGAACAAAGACATGTTTTTTTTGTTTAGCCTCCGGTCGACTGACCGGTCGACCGAGTCCAACGGCTAGTTGCCAGTTAGACTGCCGGTCGACCGGGCCGGTCGACCGACAGCCGCCTGCAGCCCCAACGGCTAGTTTCTTGAGTTTTTTTTTCTTGATTAGATTGTGATGTTTGTGTCAGCTATCTCTGAATTACTGGAGGCTAATTCCTGACCTATTAACCTAGTTTAAATGATGATTTGCTCATGGCAAATCCCTATAAATAGTTAGCATTGGTCCCTTGTTATATTCAAGAAAAATTCCTATTATTTTCAAGTTTCCAAAAGAAAGAAAAGTTTTCAAAGCTCTCTCTTCCTAAGTGAATTCTTGGTTAAAGTTTTTCAGTGGTTTTCAAGCTTTTTCTTACTCTTTACAACTGAATTTTTCTCACTTCACTTCTTGAGCCAAAAATCATTCCCATTCTATAAGGAGTTGTAAGAGAGAAGTTTGTGGTCTTTTTGATCACCTTGCTACTTGTAGTTCTTAGTGTTGAGATCCCTCTTGTGTAGAGGTTGGATTGGTGGGAGTTCGGTGCTCTGGTCTTGTGTAGACCTCTTGTAATTTTCTTTGTGGATTTGGAAATCCTTCACGGGGGTGAAGGCGGGGACGTAGAGCGGTGGCTTGAACCTCGTAACAAATTCCTTGTGTTTGCGATTGGTTTCCTTATTGCTTTATATTTTTATCTTGTGATATCTCTTGCTTGCACTTCATTATTGCACATATTTCATTTACTTGCATTTTTCGGTCTTTACTCATCTCAACAAGAAAGCAATTACGCGCCTCAACTCATAATCTAGAGGAATCAAAGAGGAGAAGTTCTAGAGCCCTTCACGGGAAATTCGGCTTCAATTTCTTGTTTTGAGTGACCGGTTGCATCATTCATTCATACTTGTTGAAAAAAATCATTAGATTAGCATTAACACCTATTCACCCCCCTCTAGGTGTTTTTCATGTTTTACGTATATGCTCGTGGAAAATTGCATTCATAGCTCTCTGATATGTTGCCCCCGCGTTCTTCAGTTCGAAGGGCATGACAGTATAGCAATATACCCCCAGTGGTGTCCTAAAAGATGTATATTTTTCATCATCAGGGTACATCTCTATTTGATTGTACCCTGAGAATCCATCCATAAAGGACATTCGTTCAAAACCACACCTATTGTCAATCATGACATCCGTGATTGGGGGAGAGAATTCATCTTTGGGACATGCCTAATTTAGATCACGAAAATTGATGCAAATCCAGATTTTCCCATTTTTCTTGGTAACGGAACGATATTGGCTACCCAATCGGGGTGTTGCTTCTCCCTAATGAAGCCAGAGTTTATAAGCTTTTTGACTTCCGACTGGATTGCTTCCATTATTTCTTGACGGAGCCGTCGCTGCGGCTGTTTGACTGGCTTCACGTCTGAATTAATGTTAAGGCGATGCATAGCCACTGAGGATCAAGCCCAGGCATGTCCTCGTAATTCCAAGCGAAAACATCTATATACTCTCGCACAAGAGATATTAGATCTTCTTTCTCGGAGGGTGATAGGCTTTCGCTTATAAAGATGGGCTTAGGATTAGCCTCATCTCCTAGATTAATCTGGGTGACCTTATCTTCCATACGTGGTTCGCGTTGTTCGAAGCGAATATCCCAGAGAGTGTTTAGGTGTTTGATCTAAGGACCTGTATCAGACTGGATCATTTCTTCATCTCCGTCTTCTAAGTGGCTTGTTAAAATCATGTTTACTGAAAGTTCTCCAAAAATGTTGCTGATACTAACATCCGACTCCCACGATGACGTGCCCGATGAGTAATTATGGTATAATGACTCTTCAGACTCAGAAGCTGACGGAATTGGAGTTGACATATAGCCAAACCCTTGCGAGTTCGATGGTAATAGTCAGGGTTCTTCCCTTTCGGAACGAAAGATCGAAGTAGTATTCTTCTTCCTTTGACGAAGTTCAAACTAGGACCATTTGTTAAATCATACCCCATACTCTCTATTCTGAGTATATTTGTCTCATAATGATAGAACTGAGGGGATTCGTTCTCACTTTCTGAGTCTTCACGAGACATCAATTTGGACTTAATTCTTCCGAAAAGAATTAGTTTTTGGCCTTTGCGTCTTGCTGGAACCATGAATACTGATTCTTGCGCATCACCGACATCTTGGTACGTTTTGAGGGATGACTTCATTGGTACATGCAATGATGTCAGAGCATCCATTACCGACCAAGGGTCATTATCCACCTCGGTACTAGTGTCTGATGGCATTGAATCAGAAGCAAGCACAGAAAAATAAGCCAAATTCAACTCTTCATTAGTATACCACTCGCCTACATCGTCGGCGGCGTTATTAACATTGAGCTTATTAATGCTTGTTACGAGTGGATTTAATTCCCACATGCACTCTTCTTCCACCTCTTGCTCAGTGTCAGCTTCATTACCAGAGTCTGGTTCCTCTTGCTGTGGATTCTTGTTCGTCTCCAAAGAATCCTGATATAGGTGAGAGTATGTGAAATAGTTCTCTACTCCCTTGAACTGATGCCTTTCGGCAATCAACGTTCGGACTTTCCTACTTCCATCGATGTACTTCATGACTTGATGGATGGTGGAGGGGACGATAGAATTACGATGAATCCACGGTCGCCCGAGCAGCAAATTGTATGAAGTGTCGGCGTCGATTACATAGCATATCACTTCAGATCTTAGATCTCCAATCTGGCATTTGAGCTTGATCAATGGCGCGTATCGTTGGCGTTGAAACCATAGATGATAGTTTGAGTGGCGCTCAATCGGTGGGTGTGGAACCCTTAAGTGCTGCATGACACGGTGAGGCATGATGCTCAACGCGGAACCTGGATCTACCTGAATGCGGCTCATTTCAGACGATCCAATGTACCCTGTGAAGTACAAGGGTCGATCATGTTTGCCCTTTACCTGCATGTCGTCTGACGTGAAGGTAATGCAGGGGGCATTTTAGGAGGCATGGAGGCAGTCCTCTACATCTTCCTTCTGTGGTCCAGCCGGGATCTGGGCCATGAAGACCCCAGAATCAGCTAGAGCTTCCCTCAGAGCTTCTCTTGTTGACTTTGATAGTCTCAGGAGCTCGTAAAGGGTGATTCTGGCCGAGATATTGGCCAATTGAGCCAGGATGTCAAAGAGGTAAGGTGTTGTGGATCCTTCTGCGTTGTCCTTTGGGAGAGCCTTAGAAAACTGAAGCTCTTTCTGCTTCTCCACCAATTGCTTTGCGGAGGGCTTGGCTGACTCTGCAGTAGATTTAGGAGGGCTTGCCACCATCTCGTTGTACTTCTTTAAATACGACTGACCCATATGAGTTTCTGCCATGAGCGGTTTATTGAGTTCTGCAGCTAGGATGATTGTTTCCTCTTCCGAATCGGTTAGTGAGGGAACATCAGTTTCTGCTTCCCGAGAAGAAGTGCACACCACATTGCAGGACGAAGCTTTCACCTTGCCTTTGGACTTTCTGTTAGTAACAGTAGTCCACTGTTGGCCTTCCACAAGGTCAGGATGAACCCACATAATTTCTCCCTGAGATGTAGGGATAGGTACAAGACCTTTCTCCTGCTAATGATGTGGGTCCGTATTGATCATTCTTAGTTCCCCTTTCGGGATGGCAACAACTCCGGACGGTGCTGAAGGCTGTTTTTCAAACTGAAGAAATGATATCATATTAGCCGTAACTTTCTCCTGCTCTGTATGGAGCTTTAGCACTTCTGCATTGATCAGAGCTTGAAGAATATCTTTAAAGACATAACAGCTCTTGGTGGGGTGCCCTAGCATCCAATGATACATGCAATAGTTAGGATTGTCAGACATGTCGACTTCCTCAGGACGTCTAGCTTCAGGAAGCTTCAATCTGTTGCTCTTGTTGAGTAACTTGAACAATGAATTGACATGCTCGTCTTTGAAAGAATACTGCTTGTTGGGGGGTGGCTAACTTGAAGAACTACCTCCACTGGCCGGCTGAGGTTTGACGAGGGTTTTTGTCTCTATCGCCAATGTATCCTTCCTTTTTGATTGAAAAGATATTTCTGGCGTGCGCCTTGTCGACTTTTTGAGTCGGGGCTGGTTTTCTTCTGCCCTAACCCTGGTGATAATTTCTTCAGCCTGTTCACCTTGCTGGACCAACTGCTTCCAGGTGTGGCTTTCAGCAACTCCTATCTGGGATAGGAGTGAAGTTTGTAGATTGTGGCGGCATGTTTCTACTAGGGTAGCCTGGGTCATTCCGCTAGGACATCGAAGTGCCATATTCCGAAATCTCTCCACAATATTTTGACTGACTCTCCCTTTCGCTGCTTTGTTACCAGGAGAGTGGGCATTGTAATTTTCGAGTCATCTTCAAAGAAGCGTGTCAGGAAGAGCTTTTCCAAATCACCGCAGTTTTTGATAGAGCCTTCTGGGAGTTTCATGAACCATTCAAAGGCAAGCCCTTTTAGGGTGCCGATGAACAAACGTGCCAAGATGACATCATTATCTACTACATTTCCTGTCTGAGACTTGAAGTAGTAGATGTGTTGGTTCGGTGACCCTTTGCCGTCAAAAGCCTGTAAGGTCGGAGCTTTGAACTTAGGAGGGTACGAAATAAGGTCGCACTCGCCGGAGATGGCCGGACCACTCCTGCTTCTTGGAGGCCTTTCCGGTTGATAAGGGCTTCCAGATGCTGCTCCAATTGACTCATTCTTTTAGAATGAATACGCCCATTCTTCAGGTTGCCTTCCTCTTTAGACGAGGATTTAGACGATTCAGAATTAGATTGCTCCTTCTCCTCGATATGTACGGAAGATGAGCTTTCTCTTTCTTTCCGTTTGCCTTAGACTTCTTAGAAGAAACTTTATCGGTTGACTTCCTCTTATCTTCAAGCAATTGTGCAAGCATCTGCTTGACGGTATCGATAGATTCTTGTTGGGCACGAATCATATCGAATTGTTCCCTCTGAACCTGGGCTTGTTGTTCAAAACGTCTGGCCGTCTCCTCGGGAGTATTTGTCTTGTACGCAAAGGCTTCCTTCTCTATGGAAGAGTTTGAGGCCTGCGATTCTGCAATGGCAGAGTGTGATTCACTTACTTCAACGCCTTGAGCTAGGGCACTGTAGTTGATCGGGGCGATCGCACCAGTTCGAGTGCGAGTATGCCGGTACACTCCTTCTGGTTCCGTGTCAGACTCGTCAGAGCTGACCGCAGGTTATTTTCCCTACTTCTGCTTGCCATGTTTGCAGTGACTTCAGGGTACTCCGTGTCAAAGAAGGCTTCCCTTTTGTGGAAGTAACACCTCTTGGCTGATCGAGAGGTCGAGGTCAATCATCTGAACACAGACTGTTTGCTTGCATGTGAGTTGCAGCGGCATTCAGAGAGAATTGCCATGATGAGCCATTCACATCAACAAGACGGAGTGATCTGATTAGCACTCCTTTTCTTTGTCAAATAATCTCTTAGATCCATTGGAGGGGGATCAAAGAGATTGGCCTCGGATTGTCGAGGGCTTTTCAGCTTCTAAGAGCCACCCTTACGTTGAGAATCTGAGACACAGGGTTCAGAAACGCGGAGCTCACGTTGTGTAGAACAGGCGCAGCTCTCGCGTTTTGTCTTCAAAATGCGGGTTTCATGCCTCTGCTGAGCATAGATGCGGACATCACATTGCTGATTGTCGTGTTTGGTTAGCGACGGTTTAAAACATGCGGGCTTTCTCAATTCTGCGTTTGGTTGTAGAGACGCGGGTCTTGTGCCTCTGAAAAGAAGCTAGCCCTCCCGCTGCTGAACGTCGCATTTGGGAAGTGAAGTCTCAGAAACGCAAGCCTGTTGGGCTTCGCGTTTTGGTCTCCATATGCAGACTTCGTGCGTTTGATGCAAACCAGAAGAGACGCGGGCTTAAGCATCGCGTTCTGTATTTGCTGGACAGATAGTTGTTCCAGCTTCTTGCGCATGTAGTTGACGCGCGCGTCATCTCTGTCGTTGTTTAGCGTTCCAGTTACGCCATACGGGTTGCTGGGAACCCCCGATAACCTGAAACTAAGGAAGAGGATGGGCATGAACGGGGTGAATATGAGCAACAGTAACCTCGCGGGTCTTGTGAGAAATGTTGACGCGGGTGTTACGTGTGATGTGGTTAGCCATGGCACTCTTCTTGTCAATCACATCTGAAGGGATCTCAAAGCGGACTTGAGAGCGGGTTCCCGAGGGGACCTTACGGTACTACCACGCTCTAGGGTTCTTGAAGCTGGAAGAGAGAAACTTTTCATACTTTGCCTGGTCGAACTTCACAATAAGTAATTCGACCATTTTTCTCATGTAGGTGACGTCACCTTGCGCCACGACTTGCTCATCGGTAAAGAAAGTAATCCCCAGCAGAGTTGTCATCTCTTGTTTGGTGGGAAAATTGAAGGGGCGTGTAAATTGTTTATTTGATTGTAAAGAACATTACAACAGATCAATAACCCGGTTACAAGAGAGGGAAGATATTTAAGCTCAAATCTCCCCTTTGTTTAGTGCTGGGTTCTTGATGTGGCGATGGAAAGTGAATCTTGCTTTCCGTTGACCGGGTGAACATCAAAACCTCTTGGGGAATCTTCTCTTTGGATGGTGGACGAAATAACACAACTTCTATCCAACAAGAATCTCAAAGAGACCGTAGGAAAAAAAACGTGTACGCAGTAAGTTGTTAAAAGAGTTGAACTTTCTTTTTCCTTTTGCTGGAGATCTTGACCCTTCTACAACTTACAACCGAAGTTCTTCTGACTAGATCTTTTTTTCTTGCCAATCGACCCCTCTTCCATAGCAAATGGGCTATTTATAGAGGTTTCATGTGGTAAAAGTGTCCCCTAAAAATACTCCATAATTGGGGTTAATTTCCTTATTACGTGGGCAGTAATTGACCCAGTAATGAGGGCAGTTATAACTAGGACGCAGGCTTTGGGCCTCGCTATTTGCCATTGGATGACGCTTGAGACACGCGAGCTTCAAATTCTGCGTCAAGTTTCACGTGAGACGCGGGCCTTGGGCTCTGCGTCTAGGTATTGCATGGATGGCTGAGACGCGAGTTTCAAGCTCTGCATCTTGGCCATTGCATTGAAGCAGAGACGCGATTTTTGACTCTCGCGTCTTGGTACTGCAGTGATGCTGAGATGCGACTTTAATGCTCCTCGTCTTGGTCATTGCAGTGATGTTGAGATGCAGGTTTCAACCCTCGCGTCTTGGTGCTTCGCTAGTGGCGATGATTAGTCTTGCGTCAGGAGTTTGGACTCTGCTTTTTGATGACTTGTCTTCAATCATTTTTAGACAGTCTATAATGATTTCACCACAATTTTCAAAACTAACTTTCATACTCATCTTTTAAGAAGAACTAATTGCAGAGAGCATAGAAGATATGATTCAGACTCAAAATTCTGCTGCCCAGCCTATCAGTGGGTTAGACTCAATAATGAGTGAATTGATCAATGAGAGTAAGAAAATTTTTGTTGTCAACTTTTGACCAATCCTTATATCTCTAACTCTATCGATTGGACCTAAGAATCATGTTATTTTAGAAACCAATATTCAATTTCAGCACACCTATTTGAACTTGACCAAACTCCAAGTTTTGAAAGTCCCATTGATATTTTGGCAAATTATCCCTTTTCTGAAATTGAACTTGAGCATGAATGTGATCCTTATCCACTAGTTGGTAATTCCATGTTACTTTTTGATTCAATAATGACTTCAGTATCTTTCCCAAATTTTTTTCATATTTCAGAGTCAACATTGAATTCTGTGCCAGTACACTGTGAAATTGAATCACCAATATTTTACGATCACATTCCATTAATGGAAATAGTGTGTGAACATCAAGTTTTTTGTTTGGACCCTGAATCAATTTCCACTCCCACTTTTGAATCTCGACTTGATCTAAGTTAAATTCTCGAGTCGGTATTTGTTCCTATTTCGTTTGAGCCCAAATCAATCATCTTCATAACCACACTTCATTGTTGGACAAAAGTGTTGAACAAAATGACTCAGTAATTATTTTTGAAAATTAAAAATTGAATGGGGATAATCTTTTAAATAAGACCATACACTTCATCATTCTGTTAATAGGTCATATTAAAGAGGTCACTGGTGGGTTCCTTCGAGATCCATAATCTTTGAATTAGGCCGCATTTTATGGGCCAATCAGACCACCACCGGACCTGAGGTAATTTTTCCATCCCTTTTCATTTATTTTATGCGTATAAACATTCATGTTGCATTGAGGACAATGCACGAGATAAGTGTGCAGGAGGGTTTACTAACGTAGTTTGTTTTAAACTTTCTTTCTTTTACACTTCTTTTTAAGAAATTTTTAGAATTTTCTTTTGTATAGAAACCCTTTTCTTTTCTTTTTACAAAACTTTTTGAAATAAGAGAAATAGTTTTTAAGAAAGTTAAGATTATCTCTGAATTAGGAAGACCAAAAATTATGAATTCTTAAACCGAGTCAAAATAATTTTGTAAATTTTAGGACAAGGAGGTAAGATTGGAAAGATAATTTGATCTTAAGTTTTTTTGCCTTAGATATATGCACTTTACACTTTTACAATTTTTAGGATTGAAATAAAGATTGAGAATGCTATAAAAAAATAAAAAAATAAAAAATAAAATTCACTTATCAAAACAGGGTAATTATGCCTGAGGAAGCATGGTTATTCGCGCCTAAAACGATGGACAAAAAAATTAATCCCCTTTAATTTTGTGATCTTGTTTACTCGAGTCCTTAAGTTTGAGGGATGTTTTTTTTCATCTGGTGCCCTAAAACCATCTGGTTTGGGAGTCACCAGCTAAAGACTCATTACCTGGGTAAATTAGAAAGCCTAAAAAAACTAAGGGAAGAAGGAAATTATTTTTATACATATATGTCATGAAAGTTTAAATTAATATCCCAAAAATCTTCACTTCACATAGTGCATACTATCTAAACATTTTATGAAAAATCAATGAATCAACTCAATTTTAAAATCCTTACCTTTAATTTATAATAAGATTTTGCATTTAAACTTAGTTTAAGGAAGAATAATTTCTTATTGACTTATAACCTTGGATCACTTAAATTTTTGCAAAAATATTTCAACATTTTTCTATATTTCAAAATGTGTTTTCAAAATAATAACATTTAATTTCTTTTTTTAATAGATTTTGTGGGTGCTATCTACTGAAAACCTTTAGGAGGCAAAACTCCTCTTCTAGGGCAATCCTAGAGGTTTAACAGCTTATTGCACATGCTTAGTGTAATCGCGTCACCTGCGAAAGTGATGTAGTAATTTTCTTAGTTAACTTTTCTATTTTGCTTGGGACGAGCAAAGATAAGTGTGGGCGTGTGATCAGTATCCATATTTGCATATTTCATACCATATCTTCATATTTATTCTCTATAAAATTTTGTTAATAATAGCTTTCTTGCATGTTTCTAGGTTCATGGTATGAATGAAGAAGAAGCCCAAAAATACCATTTATTTAGTGATTTTCAGAGCCTAGATATAGTCATAAACTTTGAAAGCTAGATCTGCCAAATTTGTTGCAAAAACCAACATCAGGTACAGGGTCTAGTGTACAGTCCCAGACTGCACGCTCCGCCGCTATCCACGCGGCCAAGAAAACGCCGCGTTTCCACCTGAAATACCGTGGAAATGCTGCATTATTGTTGAGTCATGCGTTAATCTTCGATGCATAGCCTCGTCTCACCATCCAGAGCCCCTTTGTGTTCTATAAATAGGGCAATGTTGAGCAGATTTCAAAAGAGAAGAGCTTGTAGTGTAGTTTTCTTCTTCTTTTATTTTTTTCCTTTTGTGTATCATGTAATAGGGAAGAGACTGATTCATAGGATAGAAGAGAAAGTTCTTGTAATGGAGAGTGACACTCTATGAAAGCTTCTTCCTTTATCTCTATTTGTTCCTTCTCTAACTTCTTACATGTTTAGCTAAACTTTCTCTCATAGCAACTAACTATTAACAACTAACTATGCTAACTCCTTACTTGATAATTCACATAAATCTAATCGTCTCTACTTTGCCTTGCTCTTGTAAGAGCCATTTAATGGCTCATGATGATGGATTCTAACACTCTACCATCTAACTCTCTAACAAACAAACATTACTTTATGCAATGCTTGCTTTAGTTTAGTTTTGATGGTTTAAGTGTAGTTTGCTCTTATTTATTGAGTTTGGATGTGAAAGTGATTTATATGGGTTATGCTTTGAAATGCTTTTGAAGCCAAGGACTAGTGATGGCCAATTATACATGTGAGGTAACTATCACTAAGAGTTTAGCATGTTAGTGGAACCATTATGAGTTTTCTTGTATCTCTTTTTATCTTTTCTTTCTATTTGTTTTAAAAACCCAAAACACAACCGCTCTTCTATGTTTCCTTCTTCTTTGTTTTCACTTTTTGTTTTCATTTTCTTTTAATTCTTTAAGATATTGAAGAATACTTAACACACATATGAACATACCGTTAATGCTTCTATCGCCTCCCGTCCTTATGGATTCGAACTATTTAGCCTCTATGCTATAATGGAAGTATCGAGGAAGCCAAAGCACACACACTTTATTCAAATATACACTTTTTTGTACGCAGTTTTCCCCCGATCAGAGAGATCTGAAGTACTTCTTGAAAGTTCCTTACTTCTAAAGTCTTCCTCTATTTTGTGAGTGGCGATGTCTCCCTCGTTCTTCATTCAGTGGAGGAAGGAAAGAAAAAGGGTGGCGACGTCTGCTGCTCTCCTGATTTTCAGGAGTCCATTTGTTAAGGAGTTTCAGCTCTTACGACAAGGCAGCTATGGAGATGGACAGAGAATGACCTATCTTCTGCTTGGTCTACACGTCTGGCCTTTGGTCAGAGCACACTGGGGAGAAGTTTGGTTTTGACCTATTTTTTTCCTTGTAGCAAGCATAGAGCAGGGAGCATAACACCATTCGACGCTGGCTATGGCATCAGAGGTCGATCATCTGTGCTCTTATGGGGTGCCGCCTCCTTATTCGTCTTCACTCCGGAGTTACGGTCTTGGCATCAATATCTTCTTTTGCCTTGCAGGCTTCCGTCTGCAACTTGATCGCGGTTCTCCTTGTTGGTGGCTTTCTGGGAGTTCTCAGTATCTTGCTCATCCAATCTGGTAGATTGTTTGTGTAACGGTTCCAGCTATTAATTATATGATCTGTCTGATAACTCCGATAACTCAAATTCCTGTAATTTTACCAAAATTTTTTTGGCAGCATCTCCCATAAAATTTCAAATTTCTCATGATACAAGATATTACTTTTGGCTCACATCGGCCTACTTATATCAATTAGCAAACTCAGCCCACATGGCTTACTTATCTCAAATAACAATTTCAGCCCACACGACCGACTTACCAATGAATATAAATATATGCCTTATAACCAGAATTCACATTCTTATTACCCCCACTAACGTAAACTTGTGATTCATAATAGCAGCAGATTCGATTCCATTCATAATGTCACCAGACGAACCTACCAGTTTAAGTTCCCAAAATATTACATATACCATAAGTCCCCAGTTTTAATATATCACAAAAGACAAGATACATACAATAAGTATCCCACATGCAAATAAGTTAAAACAGTAGCCAATAAGCATGCATGTGAAGATAGCTAGCAAAAAGAAAACATAATGTGGAATGTGTGTTGTTCCTCCCATTATTAAATCCTCCGAGCTAAACCGGTCTTACCCTTATCCAAACCAGAAATAGATGAAAAGAAAATAAAATGAGCTCGACATCCCAATGAGTAAACCATGCCAAAGATTTGTTAAGTTCAGGATCTCATATGTCAATAAATTCTATGAAGGGTGATTTGTATTTTAAGTGGCTAATATGTGATGCAACTTCTACTTTAAATTGTTTTACATTAGACTCCATAAATAATAATTTAGATGTCTCAACTACCATGAGTTTCATCATCCTATATACCATTGCAAAATGAGTTTACTACATGTATGTGCATGCGTATATATGTCTACACACACACACACACCCCAACTGGTTAATAACTTTACCAAAGTGAGACAATGCAATACAAAAGTGACATACAATACCAAAGTGAGACAATGCTGGATAGTTCACGTTGGGTGAAGTATTTATACATAGTTCGTGGAGTTTAGATTCAATTCACCGTCTTCCCCCTCCTATCACTCCCATCCGTCGCCTTCCTCCATTTAGCAAGTGTAAACATATATAGTTAAATCGCCATCTTCCCCCTCCTACCGGCTCCCGCCAGGTCCCTTTCTCCATGTAGGATACATATATGCATATAATGATTAAATCTCCGTCTTCCCCTCTTGCCGGCTCCCGCCCGGCCCCTTCCTCCATATAGGATACATATGTGTGTGTGCGTGTGCGTGCGTGCGTGCGTATACATACATACATACATACATATATATATAAATATATATATATATATTTATATATATATTGCGATTTCGTCTCCATCTTCCCCCTCCTACCAGCTCCCGCCCGACCCCTTCCTCCATTTAGCGCGCGCGCACACACACACACATAGTTTATTATGCTTCTTAAGAAGTAAAGAGTTACACTCACAAGTCATTCATACAATCGGTGCATATCATGTGGAATGAAAACGCATACTCAATAGTTTCACTCCACCAAGGAAAATTACATTGCACAATCATTAAATAATATATGTGTAAAAGTGTTGTTTCCTGTATATGATTATCCATTAACCCAATACTCGTGTGTAAGATGTTTCCCATTGATGTATGCAACAACGATATGACATACATAATAACTTCATACTACCCATGCAGTCCTCGAATCAGAACATGAGTCCAATCCATGTAACCAAAGTATTTCTTACTTAGAGAGTGCAATGATCATGAACCATACATATTAATCTCACTTACCATGCTAATTAGAGGAAAAATAACGAATTCATACATGAATTCACCCATCCTAAATTGTTTGGTGATTCCTTAAGTGTTCTAATTCATGAATCATTACCCTAAGGTGTTGGGTTTACTCACCTAGTTGGACAATTTCTCCCTTCGTCTCAAATTATCCCAACTTTCGAATGATGACCCTAGTGATCAAAACATGGGGATTATATATTAGTATCAAATCAACATAATTGAGGATAAAAATTTTGGGTTTTGTTTCTATATTTACCTGAAAATTTCAGTCTGAAAAACCCCCTTTCTTTCAGAGATCTGGAGCCCTAATTATAAAATCTTTTGGGTTGGCCCTCAGCCACCTCTCCCCCGCGTCCGCACCACGTGGCCCATGCTTGCGTGGCCGCCGCGACTGCAGCGTGCATGACAGCCTCCCCTGCCGACCTGGTGCTGGTGGGGAGGGGAAAGAAAGCAAAAAAAAATTTAGAGAGAGGTTGGGTGAGAGGGAGAGAGAGAAATAGATTAAGAGTGGAAGAGGGTTTGGGTTCAGATTTTGGGAGGGAAGAGTGTTCTAGGGCTGAAGGAGGAAGATGAGGGGTTTTCTTTCCCTTTAATTTTACCTTCATTTAACCATGAGATGTCACCTCACCCATTAATCTTTTCTAGGTACACCATCACCCTTCACCTCATCACACACTCCCCAAACCATACTCATGTCTTTCCAACACAACAATAGTGTTATATAAAAAAGAATATATAGGAAAGTATTTAAGTGTGGCTATAAGAGTATAAGTGTATTTCATGGTGTATATACTCATGGGTAATAGTTGAGAATTTGTAGTGTTACTAGCCATTACGCATACCCATATTAGCATAGACCTAGATACACTTGTATCTAGTTACATACATATATGTGTGAGGATTTCACTTTACTAGGCCCATGGCTAAACATATCAATAACTATGATTAATTATGATTAATAAAAAATTCAGGTGTTACAGTTCTACCCCCTATAATGAAGTTTCATCCTTAAAACTTGACGTACCTTGAAATAATTGTGGATAAGTCTTTCACATTTCTTCCTCCAGTTCTCAGGTAGTTTTTTAAATCTTCTGGCTTCTCCACAATACCTTTACCAAAGGAATCATTTTATTTCTCAATTGTTTCTCCTTACGGTAAAGAATTTGCACTGGCTCTACCGTGTAAGGCAGATCTTCTTGGATTTGCAGTGTTGAGTATTCAAGGGCATGACTGGTATCTAATATGTATTTTCTCAACTGTGATATATGGAACACATTATGTACTTTCTCAATTTCGCTAATGATCCAATTCTCTCCAATATCTCAAAAGGTCCGACATACTGAGGGTCTAACTTGTTTCTTCTGCTAATGCGCATAACATCCTTCATTGAGGATACCTTCAAAAAACTTTGTCCCCTTCAGCAAACTTTAGCGGTCTTCGGCATTAGTCTACATATGTTTTTTGTCTGCTTTAGGCTGCCTTCATTCTCTTCTTTATTATCTGAATTTTCTTACAGTCTCTTGAACAATATCTGGTCCTAGTAACCTTCGATCTTTCATCTCTTCCCAACAGATTAGGGATCTACACCTCCTCCCATACAGAGCTTCGAAGGGTGTCATTCCTATAGTTGACTGGTAGCTGCTGTTATATGCAAATTCTACTAATTGTAGGTATTTTTCCCGGTTGCCCCCAAAATCCAATGTACATGCCCTCAGCATATCCTCTAATATTTGAATAGTTTTATCTGATTGCCAATCAGTCTGCGGGTGTGCCGCAGTACTAGGGTGTAGCTTAGTGCCCAGAGCTTTGGATAGACTGACCCAGAGCCTTGACTGAAACCGAGGATCTCGATCTGACATGATCGTCTTGGGAACTCCATGAATCCTAATTATCTCCTGGAGATAAACTTGCGCTAACTTATTCATCGAGTAATTTACTCAAATAGGTAAGAAGTGCGCAGACTTTATGAGTCGATCAACTATCACCCATATGGCATCATGTCCTTGAGGTGATTTAGGATCTCCTGTCACAAAATCCATGGTAATGTGACTCCATTTCCATTCGGGGACTTGTAATGGTATTAGCAATCCCGGGGTTTCTTATGTTCAGCTTTAACTTATTAGCATATTAAGCATTTCTGCATGAACTGGCTATCTGTTATCCCTTCCCAGCAATAATTTGAACGCAGATCTTGATACATCTTGGTTGCTCCGGGGTGTACTGTGTAAGGGGAGCAATGAGCTTCCATCATGATTTGCTCTTTGAGTTCGTGGTCTGGTGGTATACATACTCGGCTCCCCTTCTTCAGTAAACATCTATTAATGGAAAAATCTTGAGTTTCACTCTTTGTACCTTCTCAATATTCTTAGCTATCTGATCATCCTTTTGTTGTGCCTCTTTGATCATATCATTAAGATCAAATCGAATTCTGATTTGATACATCTGACTGGTTATCATCATGGGTTCCTCTATTTTAACTTCTATCTGCATCTTCTTTATTTCTTTTAGCAAACTGGTCTATTGAGTTAACAGTGCAGCTAAAGATCCTCTTGATTTCTGACTAAGAGCATCTGCCACCACATTGGCTTTTTCAGGGTGATAATGCATAGTCAAATCATAATCTTTCATTAGTTCCAACCATCTTCTTTGACGCATATTTAATTCTTTTTGGGAAAATACGTACTTCAGGCTCTTATGATCTGTATATATTTCACAAGATACACCATATAGATAATGTCTCCATATCTTCAAGGAAAATATAACTGCAGCCAGCTCTAAGTCATGGTCGGATAATTCTTCTCATGGTTTTTAAGCTGTCTGGAGGCATATGCAATTACCTTATCATGCTGCAACAATACACACCCTAGCTTTGACTTTGATGTATCACTATATATAATATATCCTTCAATCCCAGAGGGCATGTCTAGGACTGGAGCCGAAGTTTGTTTATCCTTCAATTCTTAAAAACTTTTCTCCTGACTTTCTTTCCAATGGAATTTAAGTTTTTTCTTGGTTAACTGTGATAATGGTACTGCTATTCTGGAAAATCCTTCTACAAATCTCCGATATTACCCAGCCAGCCCAAAGAAGCTCGGCACTTCCGTGATATTGGTGGGTCGAGGCCAATCCTTATCTACTTGTATCTTTGCAGGATCTACTGATATTCCTTCTTTAGTAATAATGTGACCGAGAAATCCAACTTTTTTCGGCCAGAATTCACACTTCTTAAATTTTGCATAAAGTTATTTTTCCCTCAATAATTGTAAAACTATCCTCAAGTGTTTTTCATATTCTTTTGTGCTTCCTGAGTAAATTAGTATATCATCAATAAGCACCACCACAATTTGGTCTAAGTATGACTGAAAGATTCTATTCATCAAATCCATAAATGCTGCTGGGGCGTCGGTCAGCCTAAATGGCATTACTAGAAATTCATAGTGTCCATATTTGATTCTAAAGGTTATCCTCCATCTTCTGGTTTAATCTTCAACTGATGTTATCTAGATCGTAGGTCTATATTGGAGAATACACTGGCACCCTGAAGTTGATCAAAAGATCGTCGATCCTCAGGAGTGGATATCAATTCTTAATAGTGACTTTGCTCAATTCACGGTAATCTATACACAGTCTCATGCTTCCATCTTTCTTCTTTACGAATAACACAGGCACTTCCTAGGGTGATACACTCGATCGAATAAGTCCCAGGTCTAATAACTCTTGTAATTGCTCCTTCAATTCTTTCATCTCCGCTGGTGCTAGTTTATAGGGAGCCTTCGTTATAGGTCTTGTTTCGGTTAGGAGATCAATAGAGAATTCTACCTCCCTATCAGGGGGTAAGCCATGTAAGTCTTCAGGGAACACATCAGGATACTCCATTACAAATGCTATGACTTCTATTCTTACCTGCTTATTTTTCTTATCTATTAATGTTGCCAAAATTCTCGGCACCCATGCCGTAATAACTTGGTGGCCTTTAAAGCTGAAAGCACTGGGATACTTACTTTATTCTTCGTCCCTTCATACACATATTCTGGGGCCCTTGCCATTTTAAAGATTATCTTCTTTTGATGATAGTCTACATGTGCATGATATGTTGATAACCAATTCATTCCTAGGATAATGTTATATTCCATCTCTCTTAACTTAATCAGATCTGCATGTGTTTTCATTTCACCTATGGTAATTTCGCATCCTTTATAATATACATCAGTAGTCAATTTTGTGCCTACCGGAGTAGACACCACTAGTTGGAAACTCAAAGGTTCAGATTTCTTATTAATTTTTGTGGCAAAAGACGAAGAAATGAACGAGTGTGTAGCACCGGAATCAAATAGTACTCGGGCAACTATTTTGAATAAGCAAATAGTACCTTCAACCACTCTATTAGACGCCCAGACCTCCTGCTGGGTCAAAGCATTCATTCTTTCTTAGGCCTTGGGTTGTTGCACTGAAACTGACATCATGGCTGGTCGAGTTGTGTTGGCAGAACGCCGAAAGGCCCCGATGGTCCGGCTATCGGGGCAATGCTCGAGGTCTGCCTTCCTATTCCCCTACTTGCGCCGGGATGCCCAAGTAGTGTTGGACAATCCTTTCTCATATGACCCAATTTGCCACAGGTGAAACATTGCTTGCTTGTTAAGCAGTTACCAGTATGATTGTGATTGCATCTAGGATACTACATAATTCCCGCAGAATTGTAACGTGGAAAAGATGCATGTGGCGAGTCTTGGAAGGACCTTGCATTTTTGGGCCACGGGCCTATCATTGTCCTTTGAGTCGGTGTTGTAGAAGGTCCAATACCTCCGCCGAACCTGAAGCCGGGCGATCTAATTCTTGGTACATTGAGATATCAGAAGCGTTTGGCGAATGGTGACTCCTTAGCTCTTATATCCTGATTTTCTTGCATGTCCCTTTCAACTTCTAGCGTTTTCTCTACAGCCTGGCTATAAATTTGTAATTTAAATGGAACCAGTTGGCTTCTGATTTCTAGCCTCAAACCCCTTACAAACATTTTTGTCCTATCCTCTTCTTAAGACACCAACTTACCGGCATATCTTGATAACTGAGTAAACTTGACTTCATACTGGCTCACTGTCATTTGATCCTGTTTCAATTCTTGAAATTCCATTGCAAGATTGTCCCTTAATACTCCTAGTATATACTTTTCATTCAACTTCTTGACCAGGAATTTCCAAGAAATTTCTTCCCCCAAGGACTTAGCTCCAGTCTTAACCATCTCCCACCAACATCTGCCTCTCCCCTGAAACATAAAAGAGGTAAAAGACACCCATTAATCCTCAGTGCATTTCATAACATCTACTATTTTTCCAATTTGACGAAGCCACTCCTCTGCTTGTATTGGGTCTGCTCCTCCTTTAAACGCTGGCGGGTTCAACTTCAGAAATTGTTCTAGAGCCCTATGTGGATTGTTTTTTGTCGACAGCTGCACCAACCAATCTTGCACTCTACAGGGACTCTTTGGTTGTCATTGAGTTGGTCCACCATGACCTCGTGGTTAGTCGAAGGATGGACACTCCTGACTGTACTGTGCGGTGGGGCATTACCTTCAGAATTAGTATCCGTTGGAGGAAAATTCAAGTCCATTAATACCTAGAAGAATAACCAGTTCTCATTATTGGCAATACTCATATTATAAAGAAAGTTTCAAACATAAAATACCACTTTTATTTATAACTTCAAAATTTTTCTGTAATACAATTTACATTGTCATGCTCACATTCCTACAAAAGATACAAGTATATATAATAAAACACATCATTTTCACGCATTTCATTTACAAACATACAAAATCCTTTCTCCCCAAAAGCTCTAAATATGCGAGCCAAGACATCCCTCCCCAAATACTATATACTAAAATCTCCTTCATGGAGTGGTGTTCGAATCAGTGAAGCTTTCATCCTTGCTATCTGTTGGACCAAAGGTCCATCACTCTAGTTTTGATGATGATTAACTCAAGTAGTTATAGTACTAATGATCTTGTGTTTATATAGTTTCAGATATTTGATCATCAAGATCTTAGTCGGTGTTTAGCTTCAACAAAAAATTCGAAGTCAAGTTTTGAAACTAGCACATGTTGATTCAAGAGCTCACACTTCAAAGACCGCATCAAGTACTCAAGAGGAGTCTAGCTCTTTGGATCAAGGTTTGGACCAAGTCAAGATGGAGAAGAAGATTTTCAAAAGAAGATTTTCAAGAAGACTTGTGTCATGTTTGTAAATGTTAAGATTTTGTTTTAGATAAAATGTAAAGGATAGATTAGTTGTGAATTGCTCAAGCTCATATACACACACACACAAAATTTTTATGGGTTTTCATAAAATAGTTTCAGTTTTAGAAAATACCGTTTTGATTTTGAGATTCAAAGTATACATCCTTATGTTTCATGATTAGAGTTCATCAAAACAAGTTTATATGGTTTATATGTGTTTTGGATTTCAACCATGCACATTATTGGTTCAAATGTTTAGAAAAACTTATTTGATGTTTCTATATCATGTGTTTGAGTTTTGTATTTATCAAAATTTATTTTTAGAGCTTATTGTCAAAAACAGAGATATTTCATCTTATATGTGTATTAGATCATATTCATACACACTAAGCTTCAAAAATGTATAAAATATCTTGTTTTTATATTTGAAGAAGTTTTGAAAAAATTATTTTTCTAATTGAAAAGATTGATTTTGAAAAATACGGATTTTTGTTTAAGGCTAAATTTCAATATCACAAAAATGGTTTAAAAAGTTTGTAATATGTGTTGATTTTTGATTACACATATTTGTACTTCAAAGTATTTCAATGAACTTATTTTTGTAGATTTTATGTGATTTTATGGGATTTTATAAGAGTATATAAGACAAAGATTTAATTCCCAAAATACCTGACCTGGCCTTCTGGCGATCGACTGAGCCAGAAGTCGGTCGACCGGGCGGTCGACTGATGTGCACAGAAACGTGCCCGTGCCTTGGCTTAAGGGCCAGTCGACCGGGCGGTCGACCGATCCAGAGAGTTTACTTTCTGGATCTGGCCCCGATCGACCAGGCGGTCGACTGGCCAGAGAGCTCTGCTCTCTGGATCTTGCCTTGGTCGACTGGTTGGTCGACCGACAGGTCAAGACCTGGGTGCAGTCGACCGAGTGGTCGACCGGTAGCCCTAACGGTCATAAATATGACCATTGGCCGGTCGACCGGCAGGTCAACTGGCCTGCAGATTTGACCCTAACGACTATATTTCTGAACTCTATTTAAGGGGGCTGTTTTGGCTTGTTTTATACGTGATTTTGGAGAAGTTTTTGAGCCAGTTTTTCCTATCTCTCTCAGGTTTTTTTCTCCATATATTTTTGGGCTAAAACTTTCATATCAAAAGGAGTGTTTTCAAGAGTGTTTTCAAAAGAGATTTCTCGAGTTTTCCACCATAACTCTATCTTGTTTTTCTTACACAAACTTGAGCTTTTCATTGCTATATCAGTCCTCTAGGGATCTTTGTTATGAGAGATATTTTTATGATCAAGAGAAGTGATCACAAGATTTCATTCTTATATTGTCCAGAGTTGATGAGGTTGTGGCCTCGGTAAAGAGAGTTTTGTGGTGATCAAGTGAAGTGATCATCAAGTGTTCCAACTTGCGGTTAGAGGAGTTGTAAGAGGTGCGATCTCGGCAAGCTAGTATGCTTGCGTGTGTTGTTCTTATGGGAACAAGTTAGGGACTTGTGAGTCCAAGAGTTCTAGTGTGAACTCATTGTAGGTATTGCGGCACCGAGTGATCTTCTGGGATCGATTCTAGTGGAAATCCTTCATAGTGCTGAAGGAGGGGACGTAGAGCAAGGGTGCTTGAATCTTGAAACAATTATCTCGTGTTTGCGATTGCTCATCTCTCTCTCACATTTATGTTTACATATCTTGCGTGCTTATATTGTTCATCTCTTTATATGCTTGATATATCTTGTGCTCAATTGAACATATGCTTGTGATTGTTTGCTCACACTAGTATTCAACTAAGAGAGGCATAGTGGCACCTCAACTTTTAATCCAGAGGAATCTTGAGGAGATAGTCCAGAGCCCTTCACCAGGAATTCGGCTACACTTTTGTGTGATACCTTGTATGTTAGCTTAATAGTTTTAATTTGCATAAATAGTTTTTAATTCCTCATCATTTGCATTAGATTAGCTAGTACACCTATTCACCCCCTCTAGGTGTATTTCACTATCCCCTAATGATATTTCCCTCTTGTGGACTCCTTCCTCCGGATCTTCTTCAGGATCCTCTTCCTCGGAGTTTTCTTCTGGATCCTCGTCCATGGCGTCTTCTTCTTCGAGGTCCACTTTTTCTATTATAGCGTCATCCTCACACCTCCAGTACTCGTGTTCATCATATAGATCCATATCTTCGGCCCAGGTAGAATTCCACCAAATTCCTCCAAAAAACATCTTCCTTCGGGGTTCTAATTCATCATCAGATATGACTCCCTAATCCTCAGTCACTGGCATATTTCTTATAGCACTTTCAGCATCACCGATTGTATCCTTATTGTTATGTCTTACTAGTCCCATCATATTGACACTGTCCTTAGGGCCAATAAAGATAGTTTCTGGATCAGTCTTATCTGAGTCGTAATCCTAATCCATGTTATTTGCAATTCAACTTAGACTTTCTGTCCCGAGCTATCGGACGATAATTTTGACATATCAAAATCTCCCATCTGTAGAAGTAAAAATTTCATATTAGATCACTTATCTTTCCAAATCCTCAAAACATGATAGATTGCATATATAACAAGAAATAGAGAGCTTGCAATTATCTTACATCATACTCAAATTCTCTAGATTTAATGTTGGACTCAAGTGTCTTTTCCTGTTGAATTAACTCTGACTTGTCTGATATTTTAGTTGCTCCCTAGTCTCAGTGTCCCATATCACTGGAGATCCATACAAAAGGCCCACACCCCCCGCAGAGTCCATTCAAACCCGAGTATATGGATACTCGAATTAGAATGTTGGGGAACAATTAAATATCACACATTTTAGGGTTAATCATACACCTAAGGGTTCACTATCTTTCTATACTTACCGTATTAATTCCACCAACATACATACAGTTTAAATACAACTTTTACAACAAATTCGTACCTACTACACCTATCTAGACTAAATACCTCGTTCTGAGATCAACTGTAACGGTCCCAGCTATTAAACATATGATTTGTCTGATAACTTCGATAACTCAAGTTCCCGTTATTTTCCCAAAATTTTTTTGGCAGCACCTCCCCTAAAATTTCCAATTTCTTATGATACAAGACATTACTTTCGGCTTACATCGACCTACTTAAATCAATAAGAAAACTTAGCCCACACGGCTTACTTATCTCAAATAACAATTTCAGCCTACACGGCCTACTTAACAATGGATGTAAATATATGCCTCATAACCAGAATTCACATTCTTATTACATACATTCACATCATGGCCCCACTAAGGCAAACGTTTGATTCATAACATCAACATATTTGATTTCATACATAATGTCACAAAGACGAACCTACCGGTTTAAGTTCCCAAAATATTACATATACCATAAGTCCCCAGTTTCAATATATCACAAATGACAAGTTACATACAATAAGTATCCCATATGCAAATAAGTTAGAACGGTAGCCAATAAGCATACATATGAAGATTGCTAACAAAAAGAAAACATAATGCGAAAAATGTGTTGTTCCTCCTATCGCTAAATCCTTAGAGCAAACCCGTCTCTTACCCTTGTCCGAACCTGAAATAAGTGGAAAGAAAATAAAATGAGCCCGACAGCTTAATGAGTAAACCATACTAAAGATTTGTTAAGTTCAGGATTTCATATGTCAATAAATTCTATGAAGGGTGATTTGCATTTTGAGTGGCTAATATGTAATGCAACTTCTTCCTTAAATTGTTTTACCTTAGATTCCATAAATAAAAATTTAGATGTCTGAACTACCATGAGTTTCATCATCCTATATACCATTGCAAAATGAGTTCACTACATGTATGTGCATGCGTATATGTGTATACATATATCTTTACACCAACTGATTAATAACTTTATTAAGTTGTAATATTCTTGGTTTGACATACAATACCAAAGTGAGACAATGCTTGATAGTTCGCCTTAGGTGAAGTATTTATACATAGTTCATGGAGTTTAGATTCAATTCACCATCTTCCCCCTCCTACCGGCTCCCGTCCGGTCCCTTCCTCTATTTAGCATATATGTAAACATATATAATTTAATAACTGTCTTCCCCCTCCTACCGGCTCCCGCCCAGCCCCTTCCTCCATATATATATATATATATATATATATATATATATATATATATATATATATATATATATATATATATATATATAATGATTAAATCTCCATCTCCCCCCTCCTGCCGTCTCCTGCCCGGCCCCTTCCTCCATATAGGATACATATATGTGTGTGTGTGTGTGTGTGTATATATATATATATCACAATTTTATCTATGCCTTTCCCCTCCTACCGACTCTTTCCCGGCCCCTTCCTCCATTTAGCGCATATATTATATATATATATTTTTTATTATTTATTATATGCTTCTCAAGAAGTAAAGAGTTACACTCACAAGTCACTCATGCAATCGGTGCATATCATGTGGAAAGAAAACACATATTTGATAGTTTGACGCCACCAAGGAAAATCATATTGCACAATCATTAAATAATATATGCGTGAAAGTGTCGTTTCCTTTATATGATTATCCATGAACCCAATAATCATGTGTAAGATGTTTCCCATTGAAGTATGCAACAACCATATGACATGCATAATAACTTCATACTACCCATGGAGTCCCCAAATCAGAACATGAGTCCAATACGTGTAACCAAAGTATTTCTTACTTAGAGAGTGCAATGATCATGAACCATACATATTAATCTCACTTACCATGCTAATTAGAGGAAAAACATCAAATTCATACATGATTCGACCCATCCTAAATTGTTTAGTGATTCCTTAAGTGTTCTAATTAATGAATCATTACCCCAAGGTGTTGGGTTTACTCATCTAGTTTTGTCTCCATATTTACCTGAAAATTTCAATCTGAAAACCCTTTTCTTTCAGAGATCTAGGGCTCTAATTATAAAATCTTTTGTGCTGGATTTCTCCCCCTAGCATCACCCACATCCCCTCCAGAGATCAGCCGTAGCCCTCAACTGCCTCTCCCCTACGTCCGCGCATGCGGTTCGCGCGGCCACCGCGACTGCTCTGCGTGCGCAACCGCGGCTACCGCACGCGTGGCAGCCTCCCCTGCCGACTGGTGCTTGTGGGGTAGGGGAAAGAAAGCAAAAAAAAAAAATTTTTTTTAAAGAGAGGTTGGGTGAGAGGGGAGAGAGAGAAGAGATTAAGAGAGGAAGAGGGTTTGGGTTAAGATTTTGGGAGGGGAGAGTGTTCTAGGGCTAAAGGAGGAAGATGAGGGGTTTTCTTTCCCCTTTAATTTTACCTTCATTTAACCTGAGATGCCACCTCACCCATTACTCTTTTCTAGGTACACCATCACCCTCCACCTCATCACACACTCCCCAAACCATCCTTATGTCTTCCCAACACAATAATGGTGTAATATAAAAAAGAATATATAAGAAAATTATTTAAGTATGGCTATAAGAGTATAAGTGTATTTTATGGTGTATGTACTTATGGGTAATAGTTGAGAATTTGTAGTGTTACTAGCCATTATACATACCCATATTAGCATAGACCTAGATACATTTGTATCTAGGTACATACATATATGTGCAAGGATTTCACTTTACTAGGCCCATGGCTAAACAGACCAATAACTATGATTAGTTATGATAATAAAAAAAATTTGGGTGTTACAGTTTGCTTATAAGTCATCACCAGGACACAGCTGGGGATGCGACAATAAGCGCCTCTGCATATTCGCTTATGAAGAACACATTCATGTAAAACCAAAATTTGTACTTGCATCACTCTTGTTAGATGTATGCACACTTTGTACTTGGATGGACGTAATCAAAAAAATTATTAAAATAAAACAAAGAATTTTTAGGATATGTATTGCTTAGATCATGCCTTGTTTAAGATTTGACTTGTTGCTGCGTTTGTTCGGGTTGTTGCCTTGGTTTCGAAGCCTTTGGAATGACTTGAAATATGGTTTCCGAACGGGATTTCTTTCCCAATGGTACCTACAAATGTTTACCTGAATAGGAGAAGCTTCCAGCTTCGAAGCTGTGTTGCAGATGTTGGTCCAAGGTAGACTGCTGCCTCGTTCGGGGGCCATCGGGGTAGGTCCCGTTGTAATATTCCTAGTTAATAATTATGTATTTTTTTATTTTTCTAAATATTTATTAAGTTTTCTATACTTTTTATTCTATTTATTATTATAAATTAAATTGATTTATGACTTTTGTTATTATTAAATACACAAATTATTTTGGAGTATTAAATTGTAAGTTAGCTTTTTATTTATTATTATTATTATTTACTAACATTTTAGTTACTTATTACAATTATTTCTACTGTTATTCTTATTATTAATTGTTATTATTAGCAGTAGTTGTTACTATTATTATTTCAAGATTATTATTATTTATTATTAAATTATTAGTGTTATTATTGTTATTAATATTGTTGTTATTATTATGGTCATTGTTAAATATTATTATTAGAGTTTTTATTATTGTTATGATTAATTATTAATACTATTGTTATTATTATTATTCATTATTATTATTATTGTTATTGTTGTGAATTAGTGTTATTAATATCATTATTATTGTTTATTATTATTATTATATGGTTAATTAATATTATTACTAGTATTATTATTATTCTTATTATTATTATTAACATTTCTTCTTTCCATTCTAGCCTAGCCCTATTCCTAGATCCAAACAAATTAAGTCTATAACCCAATTACCCAATACCCTATCCCCAAACCTGTTAACGCGCTACCCAAGCCTATCAACCAATCAGACCCAAAACCCAGTACCCATTACCTAAACCCATCACTCAAAACCCATTAACATTAATCCCCTATGTAACTATCTCCTATTAATCCATAACCCTAACCCTAATATATCTATCTTCACCATCTCCTTTCTCACTCAGCTGCAACCTTTCCCCCCATGGCCATCACCTGCCACTGAGCCATGCTTCTCCTCTCCTCCTCAGCCTCCTTCTCCATCTGCTGTCGCTGAGCCATGTTTCTACCCACCTTCTCCTCCCACACACACATCAGCGTGCTCCTCCTCCTTGCCCCAACCTCTGTCGGAGCCCGAAGTCCACTCCAACGGCTCCTTCCTCCTCTATAACATCTAAACCACCATCTTTCCATAACCATCTTAGCCATGACTGCTATGCCACCACCCATGTCTGAGGCTTGCGTCGTCCGAACTTCTTTGTCTGAGTTACGAACCACCCACCAGAGCTCTGCCATGTTCCGTCTGCACCTCCATCCATGCGTGCGTGGGTGTTCTTTTCTTTCTTCTTTCTCTTGTTAAGTGTGCGTGTGTATTATTTAAGTGAATGGGCGTGTTTCGTGTTAATGCGTGTGTTTATTTAAGTGAATGGGTGTGTTGCGTGTTAATGCGTGTGTATGTGTTAGTGTTTAGGTTTGAGTGAGTGTAGATGTGTGTAGTTGAGTGTGTATTTGTGTTTGTGTGTGTGTTTATGTATAGGTGTGTATGTGTGTGTGCGTGCACGTGTGGGTATATACATGTGTGTGTTACTTGTGTGTGCAGATGCGTATGTGTATGAGTGGGTATATATAAGTATGTGTGGTGTTCGTGGGTGGGTGTATGTTTGGCTGCATGCGGTGTGTATAAGTATGTGCATGTGCATATTTGTATATATATGTGGGTTGTGAATGTATGTCACTACAACAATATATGGTTTAAAAGGCACCTAAATGTACGTCATTTTTTAAACAAAACTGCGTAAAAAAAGTGATTTAACACCGGTTTTAGAGAAGCCGACGTTAAATCTGAATATTTAATGCCAGTTTTTATGAAACCGGAGTTAAATTATTAAATTTAATGTCAGTTTATAGAAATCTGCATTCAAACCAGAGATTTAACGCTGGTTTCTCAGAAACCAGGGTTAAATTTAAGGATTTAATACCGATTTTAATGAAAACCACTATTAAATAAAAAAAACCCAAAATCCCTCCCCTAACTCGGCCACTCTCTATATCTTCCTCTCAAATTCCCCCCTCTCGGCTGCCTCTCTGGAGCGCTGTTTGGACACATATATTGCATAAATATTATTACATTCCTACATATATTCTATAATGAATATTGCAAATAACTTGTCTTAATGTCCTAATTCATGTAGGGTATGATAGGGAGAAGATAATCCTGAAATTTATCCAATTAAATTCAAAAGTTCAAAGAAAGGGGATCGATTCAAATCCAATGGTTCTAGAAGCTATCTTATCTGAAAACTGGATATATCAGATAAGATAATATCATCTAATTTCAAGGAAAAAATGGATTGTTTAAAAACCCTATCAGTTTTGTTGAAGATAAATGTATATCTTATCAATTCTAGAAGACAAACTGAAAATCAAAGAGCATAAATGGATAGAGAGAAGATCAACGGATGAGATTAAGCAATCTAGATTCGGATTCAGGCTGGATATAGTTTAGCATTTTAATTATAACTTTCGCTACCGAAACTCAAATCTAATGATTCAAAATGATACAGAAAGAAGACGTAAAGGGATACAATTCTTCTGTTGATCACTCGTTCCAATTCTATGATTTGATAAGTGATATTCAGCAATCAACACGCCAACAAGTTGCAGATCAGAATTGAATTTCTGGATAAATCAAATCAAGTTTGGAGATAAGGGGAGAATTCAAATTCAAAAATATACAGCTCTTCCTATCTTTATACGCATTCTATCCCTCTGGTTTTCTCCTATAAATACCCACATACCTCGAAGGCAGAAAGGGCACCATCTCAGAGAGAGAGCTTTACTTTAGATTTTTCTTTTCTTCTTCAATGTAATTTTTATTTTTCTTTTATTTTTTTTTAGCTTAGGTTAGAGAGAGTTACATGATAAAAAGAGAGAAAGAGTTATTATAGAGTGACACTACTGTAATCTTTTCTTCAAGAAGCTTATATTGAAGGTGACAATCAATAGAGGTTTCCCACTTTTCTTCATTACGCTCGATCTCACCGAAGCCTTGCTTTCCTTTATTCTTTCTATTACTTTGCTTTACTCCATGCTAAGGTAAATTTTATTATGGTTCAACAGTAGAGGTAAATATTCTTTTTTTATTTCTTTTTATTTTTGATTTTTGCATCAACACTTTTCTTTATCTCTTTTTGTTTCTTTTTCTTATATAATTAAAATAAAACAACACCACCAACTCTTCTTCTACCATCTTCTTCTTAACTTAACTTAATATTTTTATTTTCTTTTTGTAAACTGAGAAGATAAGTATTAACTAGATTTTGTAAATTAAAAGAAGAAACTTACATAACGCTTCCATCGCTGTCCATCCCTGTGGATCACGACCCGTTAGCCCTAGGCTACACGGTAGAAATGAGGACCTAGCACTGTTCCTAAAATTCTTTATTTTTCTGTGCAGGATTGACTCGATCATAATTTTGGCGCCGTTGCCGGGGAGGGACAGTAAGTTTTCTTTTCTTTTTGATTTACTTTAACGAATTAATCCCTTTTTCTTTTTTGTTTTGGTATATAAGGGCTAATTACAGAAAACTAAGAGCTACAATGGACATATTGCTATTCTGTGCCTCTGTCCAAGAAGGCAGAGCATCAGAGCCCACAACTGTGGTGAACTACTAATTGTAGTCTCTTGCAGGTTGCTTTTCAGAGATTAGCTCTCTGCAATTATTAGTTTATCTGTTTAACTCACTCTGTACATGTTTCAATCAACAGTAACTTGTTTCTTTGTAAATGCTAAAAAACGCTTAGACTCTTGCATCTTAGGAATCTATCTATTTCGTTTCTTTATATTACTGTTGAAGAGTGCTGGAGAAAAAGGTACGTCTGCATTGCATATAGCTTAGGAAACACACTTGTATGTTATATTGATTGGGTGTTATTTTTGCTAAATACTTGCACACGAGCACGAAAACGATCTAAGGTCATATCCTTAAACATGATAAGGTGGGAAAGTCATTACCCTTCCTTAACCCAAAAATTATCTCCTCACTCACTAACCCATCCTAACATAAAATGAGTAGACGTTGGCCCTAGGGACATCTCGGACTCAAATAGGGATTGATCTAAGGGGAAAGTTATTAGAATTTGACTCTTGCCAAATCAGTGTCTAAGGTTGGGGATTGAGGGACGAAACCCCAAAGGCTGGTGGTTTGGCATAATTAGGCCCGTCGCTTTTAAGCGCGGATACCTCCCACCAATCTTGCCCCTACCTGGCCTATTAACTTGTGGTCAAGTTCTGCAATATACCTCCTGTGGATAATCAACAGTTAGGAGTCGTCTAGGTCTAAGCTCTACCCTAACATAGGCTATATTTTTCTTTATTTTCTTGTTTGGTTATTTGTTTGTTTTTATTTGTTCTTGTGAAAATGGATTATAATTACAATCATTCTGATTATAACTCAAATCCATATCTCACCCCAACCTCTTTCAATTCGGATATTACCAACCCAGCATTACATAACTCTAACCAACCAAGTATGCCAGATTGGTCTTATCCGAATCAATATATGCCCTAATCCCACTGCTATGAACAAGAATGGGACAATCGTCACCACTCTTTACCGAGTCAGTGGGGATACAACTCCCCTGAGTCTTACTATCAACAACCTTACCAACAAGCAGCTTCATATAATCCATACCAAGACCAACCTATAGAAGAGAAATCTTCTTTAGAAAAGACATTTGAATGCTTCCTTGAGTCCACACGACAAGTACAAATCGTAGCGGACTCAATTCTCCCAAACAATTTTCAAATCCAAGATCCTTACTTTAATTTTCAAGTCCAACCACAACAAGAAGAACCTGTTGACTTAGAAAGGAATATAGAATTCATGATTCAATCTCAAAATGATTGTATTCAATCCCAAACGGATTGTCTCAAATCTCTAAATAGGCTAGAAGCAAAAGTGAGTCATTTGGTCAACACAATTAATGATAGGAATGAGAAAACTCTACCTAACACATTTTTGACCATTTCTGATTCTCTTAGCCATATTGATGAAGAATCATGCTATCTTGGAGATTTTAACCAAGATTCAATTTAACTACATAATTTTGAATTTGACTAATATCAACCCATTGACAAATTGGCAAGTTTTCATTTCAATGAGATTGAACTTGAAGATGAATGTGACACCGATTTTCAATGTTGTGGTTCAATTTCACTTTTTGAATCTATACTGACTCAGGTATCCTTAACCGATTCGGACCTAATTCCGAAGCCAATACTGACTCCTATCCCTATAGAGCTTGAGCATGAACCACTTATTTTGAATAGTCACATTCCATTATTGGAAAATGAATGTGAACTTCAATTCTATGATTTGGACAATACTCATGATCCAACTCCTACTCTCGAATCTAAACTTGATTTGAGTTTTATTCCCGAGTCAGTATCGGTTCCCATTCCCTTCATTGTTAAGCCCAAATCATCCATTCCACAAAACTATATTCCATTGTTAGACCAAGGTTTAGATCAATATGACTCTGTGATGTGTTGGCTCAGAGGCCTTCCACTCTAGTTTTGATGATGATTAACTCATGTAGTTATGTTTACTAATAATCTTGTGATGTTTAGTTTCAGATCTCTAACCAAGATATTAGTAGGTGATTATCTTCAACAAAGTTGTTTTGGAAGTTTTTCACATGGTGATTCAAGAGCCCGAGCGTCAAAGATCATATATAGCACTCGTTGGAGTCAAGCTCGGTGGATCACGGTTTGGATCGAGTCGACTTGGAGACGGCGCTCTACAAGAAGATCTCGGTACATAGTTTAGTTTAGTTTAGGTCCATTTGTAAAGATTAGATAGTGTGGTATGCTCAAGTTCACAACACACACACTTGTTTAAGTTTCATGTTTTGGTTTTCGGTTTTGGTTTAACCGATCTTGGTTTTCATGAATAGATAGTATCAATACAAGTTTACATGGTTTTATGTATATTAGATATGTTCTATATACATGTATGCCTCATATCTTAGACAAACTTATTTTGATATGCCTATTCATGTGTTTGGAGTTTTGTGTTTTTAACAAAACAGATTTTCTGATTTAATATCAAAAATATGGATATATATATATATATATATGTTTCATGTATATTGGATTATATCCATATACATCATGCCTAAAAGTTGTTTCTATATCATGTTTTTGTATTTGAATGAGTTTTGGACAAAACGAATTTTCAATTCAAAAATCCAAGTTTTGGAAAATACGGATTTTGGTTTTCGGCAAAATTTTAATAACACAAAAATGGTTCAAATTGTTTGAAATATGTGTTGAATTTTTTTCACACATGTTTGTATATCAAAGTATTATGCTGAACTTATTTTTGTGGATTTTTAGAGAATTTATGGGATTTATTTGATGATTAAAAACCAAGTTTTTCAGCCCTATAATCTGTATCTGCTAGGCTCTGGCGGTCGACCGTACGGTCGACTGGACCAGGAGCCGGTCGACCGGAACGGTCGACCGGACGTGCACACAAACGTGCACGCAGCCAGCCCCTTGGGCCGATCGACCGAGCGGTCGACCGACTGAAGGCAACCCACTCTCGGGTTGCCCCGGTCGACCAGGCGGTCGATCTGCCAGAGAACCGTTGCTCTCTAGTTCAGGGCCCGGTCGACCGGAAGGCGCAACGGTCGAATTTTGACCGTTGGCCGGTCGACCGGCCGGTCGACCAGATGGTCAAATCTGACCATAAACGGCTGCCAACGGCTAGTTTTTTATGGGGCCTATAAAAACCCCATTTGAGGGCTGTTTGTTTAAGGTTTTCCAAGAGCAAAAATTCTCCCATTCTCTAGTGTTTTTACAAGTTTTAAAAAGAGTTTTAGAGCTTCAAAGATTTGATCTTCAATTGTTTTTAAAGTGTTTTTATTTCAAAGAAAATAGTCTTTTGGGAATTTGTTTTTGGTCTAAAAATTCTATATCTTTTTGGAGATTTCCCAAGTGATTTTCTTTGATCAAAACACTTTGTTTTCTGACACTTGAGCTTATCATTCTATCCTTTATATAGGATCTTAGTGTTTGTGAGAAAAGAATTGGTTTGTGGTCTTTTGGTCACCAAGTTGTAAACCCTCCTACTTTGTGTTATCCCTCTTGGGTAGAGGTTGATTTTGGAGTGGTGACTTTGTGCCCTATCCCTCTAGTGAGAGGTTGATTGTGTCTGTATTGGCTTTGTGCCTATCCCTCATTTGTGAGGTTGATATTGGTGGCTTTGTGCCTAGCCTCTAAGTGTAGAGGTGGTGTTTGTAATTGAGAGAGGAGTTGTGTACTCCCAGTTGTAGTTGCCCCAAATCCTCAGTGGAGGTTCCCTGTGTGAGAGTCCTGTGTGGACAAGTTAGTGGATTGGAAATCCTTCTATGTGAAGGCGGGGACGTAGAGCTGGGTGCTCGAACCTCGAAACAATTCTCATTGTTTGCGTTTGATCCATTGACTCTTAACTCTCTCTCTTTTATATTGTGCCTTGCATCATTTCATATTGCTCATTCATCATATGCTTGTCTTGTTTGTGTGTGCCTCCCTTGTGCTTAACCACGAGAGCTTCATATAGCGCCTCAACTCTTATTCAGAGGAATCAAGAGGAGTTAGTCTAGAGCCTTCACCGGGAATTCGGCTACACTCGTTGGTTGCATTAAGTGTTGTTGCAATTAAGTTTTTAATTTCCGCATTTAGTTCATTAGATTAGCCGTACACCTATTCACCCCCCTCTAGGTGTACTTTCAATTGGTATCAGAGCCTACGCTCCTGATATTAGGTTTAACCACCTAGGAGTGTGATCTTAATTTTGCTAATCTTTATTTGCATTTGTACACATATAGTTTGCACTCATGGATGTTCCTCCCAAGTTTGATATCTCTAGACTTGACATATGGAAGGTTCTTATGAGTTGTCATTTAAAAGCCCTAAGCTTGCATGTTTACCTTGCCATTACCAAGGAATCCTACCCTAATGATAGCAAGCATATAGAGGCCAATGCAATAGCCCTAAAGGCACTTAGAGCATCTCTTCATAAAGAATATTTACATGTGTTTTCTCACTATGATTCGGTTTTTGCAGTATGGAGCATTTTAACTTCTCCCGAGCTACCAAAGATTATCGATAAGATGAGGAGATCTAGAAGAGACGAGTCCGATGAACGTTGCTTCATGGTCCAAGGGAATGACTCCCATGAGGTACACTCAGACACTCAACTAGATGCTAGCACTAGTTCCTATTGCAATGAGTGTTTAGAGGCACAAGCCATGAATGATGAACTTGCTAAAAATTGTGAAAATTTGATTTCAAAATATAAACTTTTGAAAAAGGATAGTCTTGTTTTAAAAGAAGAAAATAAAAATTTATCTTCTAAACTTGAGATTGTTTTGCAAGAAAAGGAAGAGATTTCAAGTGAACGTGACTCACTTAAATCCCAACTAGATCTTGCCCTAAAAGAAAATGAATTTTTGAAAAATAAAAATGATTGTTAAATAATTTTGAAGAAAAATGAAAACTTGTCTTCAAAACTTGATTTTATTGTAAAAGAGAATGATTCTTTGAAAATAAAAATTGCTTCAGTTTCAAAGGATTTAGAAATTTGTTTAAAGAAAAATGAATCTTTGAAAATTGATATAGATTCACATGTTTGCCAAGCTAGTGTAGCTTCACATTCTAGCTCACCTATTGCATGAACCTCTTCTTCCATGATTGATAATGATATTTGTTTGCTTAAGAAGAGTGTTGATTGTTTGGGCTCCACTTTGAGCCATTGTGCCATGAACCACAAACGTTTGGAATCCATGTTTCGCAAGAAACAAATTCCATTTATGCATGCACACAAACCACGGCATACACATGCTCCTCACGGTCACACCCATAACACGATGTATGCTTATGTGTACACTTGTACACATTGTGGACGTAATGGCCACCTTACTAAGTTTTGCTATGATCGTATACATGATTCAAATTTAGCAACTAAGTTTGTTTGGGTTAGGAAAGGAACTAACCCCCATGGACCCAAAAGAGTATGGGTACCAAAGACCACCCCTATTGTATTTGATGTAGGTGTGGGCTCTTGCATGACGTGAGAGCGATGGTGCCTTGAAGTGGATGCGTTCCGAGCTTAAAGAGGACAATTTGGATGCATCACTTTCAAGGGGAGTTTGGTGGAAGGACCACCTTGATTTGGAGAGTTGCCTTCTAGGTTTTTGGTAACGATCTCTTACTCCCTTTATGTTTTCATGCTTTTCATATTGTTGATTTCTAGCATGTCATGTTTTAATGTTCATTATGCCATATGCCATGTTTATTAGACTAGTGATATACATAATTAGTATTTGAGACACCCATGTTTAATATGGACCCATATTTTGTGTTCTCTCTATGTTTTAGCTATCGTGTAAGTCATAGATCTAATGCATATGCATTTGTCATAATGATCATATGAGTTTTGTTTTGATTTCTATGCTTCATGTTTTGATTACTTGTTTGAATGTTAGTTTTCATTAAAACTAGGATATATATACTTGTACAACTAGTGAGTCACAATAGACTATTATATGTTTGTGCTTGAACGCTCATTTGTACTCATTAGATGTACTAGTATAGTCTAGTTTTGATGATTCATACATTTGACTTGTATTCCCATATTGTACATGTTTTTCATGTTTTAACTTCATGTATATGTCCATCTTGTCTAAACTATTATCTATACATATACATCCTTGAGCCACTTGCCTTCATGCATATACTTTTGTGGACTCGTTTATATTTGGATATGTATGTATACTTTAGTTTGTACAAGACATACATATACCTTGAAGAAATCTAGTTTTGATGACTTTCATGTTTTAACGAATGTCTTATTGAGCTTGATTGTCTAGTTTCATGATAATGTGTTTCACATATATCTTGTACACTCACTTTACTTATTATTTTCTCATGATTTTTGTCTTCATGAGTATGATATGGGCTTTATGGATTTTTGAGTGTTGATGATTATGTGATTTACATGTTTTTCATGAAATATATTTTTGATTTATTCCTTGCTTGAAGGATTTCGTACTAGTTTACAAACTTTTCATATAACTAGTTCGTATTCTTCAATATGATAGAGTTTTTCAAACATACTATATTTTTAAACCTATTTTTGAAAACCCCTACCCATTCAAGGGCGGTTGGTTGGGCGACCATGCCTTGTATGCTCTTTATTGAAAATCCATTTTAAACATGTGCATGAGATGGGTGGTAGGTATTATGAGTTATACACTTGTTTCTAATTATAGTTTCAATTGGTATCATTGGATCTTTTCAATTGGTATCAATATTGACATTCTTTTGTATACTCATATATTGTTTTTCTATATGTATGCTCAAACTTAAAATAATATCAATTTCGATTGGTATCTTATTTTTCATACATATATATATATATATATATATATATATATGATTTATTTCTGCTTATTATATCTCTATATCCTTGAGCACAAATTATGGGTATGCTAAGCTTGTTTTTTAATGCATATCATATTTCAATTGATTAGTTTTCAATTGGTACTTATACAAGCTTATGCATCATTTTATTTGGTATTTCATAAAGGGGAAGAAAATTCGTATTTTATCTTTCAATTGGTATTTTGTTTACTTTTGATTTCCACTCCCATACTTTATGATGAAAAATGATTAAAAAAATTAATACTGGTTTTAATTTGTTATCATATGTTCAAAATGAAAAATACTTACAATTGGTATCAAGATGTTTACTTGTTTACTTTCAATTGGTATCAAGAAAGAATTGGTAATCGAGATTATCTATATATCTTTCATTTTGGTTTCAAAATTTTGATTGGTTTCTTTAAGATTTGTTTTCAATGCCTCATTTACTTTCTATTGGCATTTCTCAAAATTTTTGTTGATGTGTTCACTTTCAATTGGTATCATGATGCACTACATTGATATATTTTTTTAAATTGGTATCATGTTTGTTTTGATTTCACCCCTTGGAGTATTTTTTTCGGATAAAAGGGGAAGAATGTATTTTATTGATTTTCTTTGACCCCTTTGTTGATGATTGACAAAAGGGGGAGAAGTATTTGAGTTTATATGCATGTTTTTATGATTATGCATGTTTTTATATTGGTATCAAGTATTGGTATCAAGAGTGTTTGTTTATGTTTTGTTGATATTGGTATCAAGAGTGATGATTACTAGTATCTAGAAACATAGTCTGTTTTTTATTGAAACATAGTTTTTTTTTATTGGTATCAAGAGCCTTATTTAAGAACATGTTTATGTAAAGAAGAAAAAATTTATTTTGGTATCAAAAGCTTGTTTTATGCATGTTGACATGTTGATGCATTTCATGTTTTGTATCAAGAGCATGTTTTGTATTTGGTATCAAAAGCTTGTTTTATGCATATTTATGCATTGTCATGTTTAATATTCATTGCATATTTTTTTTTGTTTATTGCTATAGTTGAGGGGGAGCTTCTTTGAAGCTTTACTTTAATCCATGCATATATAACTCCATGAGTTTTGTCATCATCAAAAAGGGGGAGATTGTTGGCCCAAAGGCCTTCCACTCTAGTTTTGATGATGCTTAACTCATGTAGTTATGTTTACTAATAATCTTGTGATGTTTAGTTTCAGATCTCTAACCAAGATATTAGTAGGTGATTAACTTCAACAAAGATGTTTTGGAAGTTTTTCATATGGTGATTCAAGAGCCCGAGTGTCAAAGATCATATATAGCACTCGTTGGAGTCAAGCTCGGTGGATCACGGTTTGGATCGAGTTGACTTGGAGACGGCGCTCTACAAGAAGATCTCGGTACATAGTTTAGTTTAGTTTAGATCCATTTATAAAGATTAGATAGTGTGATATGCTCAAGTTCACAACACACACACTTGTTTAAGTTTCATGTTTGTGTTTTCGGTTTTGGTTTAACCGATCTTGGTTTTCATGAATAGATAGTATCAATACAAGTTTACATGATTTATGTATATTAGATATGTTCTATATAAATGTATGCCTCATATCTTAGACAAACTTATTTTGATATGCCTATTCATGTGTTTGGAGTTTTGTGTTTTTAACAAAACATATTTTCGGATTTAATATCAAAAACATGGATATATATATATATGTTTCATGTATATTGGATTATATCCATATACATCATGCCTAAAAGTTGTTTCTATATCATGTTTTTGTATTTGAATGAGTTTTGGACAAAACGAATTTTCAATTCAAAAATCCAAGTTTTAGAAAATACGGATTTTGGTTTTCGGCAAAATTTCCATAACACAAAAATGGTTCAAATTGTTTGAAATATGTGTTGAATTTTTTTCACACATGTTTGTATATCAAAGTATTATGCTGAACTTATTTTTGTGGATTTTTAGAGAATTTATGGGATTTATTTGATGATTAAAAACCAAGTTTTTCAGCCCTATAATTTGTATCTGCCAGGCTCTGGCGGTCGATCGCACGGTCGACCGGACCAGGAGCCGGTCGACCGGACGTGCACACAAACATGCATGCAGCCAGCCCCTTGGGCCGGTCGACCGAGCGGTCGACCGACTGAAGGCAACCCACTCTCGGGTTGCCCCGGTCGACCGGGCGGTCGACCGGCCAGAGAGCCGTTGCTCTCTGGTTCAGGGCCTGGTCAACCGGCCGGTCGATCGGAAGGCGCAACGGTCGAATTTTGACCATTGACCGGTCGACCGACCGGTCAAATCTGGCCATAAACGGCTGCCAACGGCTAATTTTTTATGGGGCCTATAAAAACCCCATTTGAGGGCTGTTTGTGTAAGGTTTTCCAAGAGCAAAAATTCTCCCATTCTCTAGTGCTTTTACAAGTTTTAAAAAGAGTTTTAGAGCTTCAAAGATTTGATCTTCAATTGTTTTTAAAGTGTTTTTATTTCAAAGAAAATAGTCTTTTGGGAATTTGTTTTTGGTCTAAAAATTCTATATCTTTTTGGAGATTTCCCAAGTGATTTTCTTTGTTCAAAACACTTTGTTTTCTCACACTTGAGCTTATCATTCTATCCTCTCTATAGGATCTTAGTGTTTGTGAGAAAAGAATTGGTTTGTGGTCTTTTGATCACCAAGTTGTAAACCCTCCTACTTTGTGTTATCCCTCTTGGGTAGAGGTTGATTTTGGAGTGGTGGCTTTGTGCCCTATCCCTCTAGTGAGAGGTTGATTGTGTTTGTATTGGCTTTGTGCCTATCCCTCATTTGTGAGGTTGATATTGGTGACTTTGTGCCTAGCCTCTAAGTGTAGAGGTGGTGTTAGAAATTGAGAGAGGAGTTGTGTACTCCCGGTTGTAGTTGCCCCAAATCCTCAGTGGAGGTTCCCTGTGTGGGAGTTCTGTGTGGACAAGTTAGTGGATTGGAAATCCTTCTGTGTGAAGGCGGGGACGTAGAGCTGGGTGCTCGAACCTCGAAACAAATCTCGTTGTTTGCGTTTGATCCATTGACTCTTAACTCTCTCTCTTTTATATTGTGTCTTGCATCATTTCATATTGCTCATTCATCATATGCTTGGCTTGTTTGTGTGTGCCTCACTTGTGCTTAACCACGAGAGCTTCATATAGCGCCTCAACTCTTATTCAGAGGAATCAAAAGGAGTTAGTCCAGAGCCCTTCACCGGGAATTCAGCTACACTCGTTGGTTGCATTAAGTGTTGTTACAATTAAGTTTTTAATTTCCGCATTTAGTTCATTAGATTAGCCGTACACCTATTCACCCCCTCTAGGTGTACTTTCATGATGATATCCTAAGACTGGTCATATAACCGGAAAAAATTTCATGCTAGGATCTTGCATGATCCTATTCATATTGGGGATTATAAAAATATTAATAAGAAAGAGGTGATGAAAGGTGGGTTTCATGAAAATTCACAATATCTAGATTGGGCAGAAACGCTTGGCCCAATGAGACCACCACCAGAACCACCACCTTGAGGTGACAATTTTCCTTCCCTTTTTCCTTTTTCATGTATTATTGCATTTCATTCATACATTGAGGACAATGCATGAGTTAAGTGTGGGGGAGGGTTTACTAACATGCTAACTTCACTAATTTTAAAAAAAAAAAACTTTCATTAAAACATTTTGAAAAGAAAAATAATACTTTGACTTATTTTTGTAAAAATTAGGTTAATTTTAAAGAATAAGAGGATCATAATTAGGATTTCTTATAATTAGTCAAAATAAAATTATTTGTTTGATTTTGAGGTTAGGAAGAAAGATTAAAAAAGTAATTTAGTCTTGATTTTTACCTTGATGTAATATGCATACTTTACACACTTACACACTTAGGGTTCTAAAACAAAGATTCTTATGCCTTATATATATATAAAAAAATATTTATTATATATAAAAAATCTTCTGATTAAGCTGGGTATTTGTGCCTCATGAAGCATAAATATCCACAACTAAAAGTGGTTCAATAAAAAAAAATCCTTAGTTTTGTGGCCTTATTTGCTCGAGTCCTAAGTCTTTGGGGTGTTTTCTCACCCGGTGCCCTAAAAACCGTCTGGTTTGGGAGTCACCGACTAAGGCTCGTTACATGGGTGAATTAGAAAGCCTAATAGAGCTAAGGGATATTACTGTCATGAATAAAAAAGAAAATAATAAGGCATAAGAGTTAGAGTTGAAGAATCCTGAGCCAAATTTTCACGATCACAAGGTGCATATGACTTAGGGTAAAATAATAGACTAGATGAGAAATACAATTTTAATCCTTACCTTAATTGAAAACAAGTTTTTGAGTAAAGACTAAGTTTAGGAATGACTAAGTTTTGATAACCATATGACTTATAGATTACTTGAAATTTTACATTAATACTTCAAATATTTTTTTCCTTCAAAATGCGTTTAAAAAAAAAAATACTAAAAATTCATTTCTTTTTCTTTATGGATTTTGTGGGTGCAATCCGCTGAAAACCCTCACGAGATAAAACTCGTCCTCTAGGGGTAACCTAGAGGTTGAACGGCTTGTTATACGTGCTAAGTGCAACCGTGATTCCTACGAAAGTGAGTTAGGTTAGGTTAGCTCAACTTTTTATTTTGCTCGAGGAGGAGCAAAAGATAAGTGTGGGGGTGTGTTTGGACACATATATTGCATAAATATTATTACATTCCTACATATGTTCTATAATGAATATTGCAAATAACTTGTCTTAATGTCCTAATTCATGTTGGGTATGATAGGGAGAAGATAATCCTGAAATTTATCCAATTAAATTCAAAAGTTCAAAAGAAAGGGGATCAATTCAAATCCAAAGGTTCTAGAAGCTATCTTTTCTAAAAACTGGATATATCAGATAAGATAATATCATCTAATTTCAAGGAAAAAATGGATTGTTTAAAAATCCTATCGGTTTTGCTGAAGATAAATGTATATCTTATCAATTCTAGAAGACAAATTGAAAATCAAAGAAGATAAATGGATAGAGAGAAGATCAACGGATGAGATTAAGCAATCTTGATTCGGATTCAGGCTGGATATAATTTAGCATTTTAATCATAACTTTCGCTACCGAAACTCAAAGCTAATATTCAAAATGGTACAGAAAGAAGACTTAAAGGCCTACAATTCTTCTGTTGATCACTCGTTCCAATTCTATCATTTGATAAGTGATATTCAGCAATCAACACGCTGACGAGCTGCAGATCAGAATTGAATTTCTGGATAAATCAAATCAAGTTTGGAGATATGGAGAGAATTCAAATTTAGAAATATACAGCTCTGCCTATCTTCATACGCGTTCTATCCCTCTGGTTTTCTCCTATAAATACCCTCATACCTCGAAGGCAGAAAGGGCACCATCTCAGAGAGAGAGCTTTACTTTAGATTTTTCTTTTCTTCTTCAATATAATTTTTATTTTTCTTTTATTTTTCTTTTTAGCTTAGGTTAGAGAGAGTTACATGATTAAAAGAGAGAAGGAGTTATTATAGAGTGACACTATTGTAATCTTTTCTTCAAGAATCTTATATTGAAGGTGACAATCAATGGAGCTTTCCCACTTTTCTTCATTGCGCTCGATCTCGTCGAAGCCTTGCTTACCTTTATTCTTTCTATTACTTTTCTTTACTCCATGCTAAGGTAAATTTTATTATGGTTCAACAGTAGAGGTAAATATTCTTCTTTTATTTCTTTTTATTTTTGATTTTTTCTTCAATACTTTTCTTTATCTCTTTTTGTTTCTTTTTCTTATATAATTAAAAAACAACAACACACCATCTCTTCTTCTACCATCTTCTTCTTAACTTAACTTAATATTTTATTTTCTTTTTGTAAACTGAGAAGATAAGTATTAACTAGTTTTTATAAATTAAAAGAAGAAACTTACATAACGCTTCCATCGCTGTCCCTCCCTGTGGATCACGACCCGTTAGCCCTAGGCTACACGGTAGAATTGAGAACCTAGCACTGTTCCTAAAATTCTTTATTTTTCTGTGCTGGATTGACTCGATCAAGCGCCCTCCGTCGCCACTCCAGATTTCGCCGCCCCGGTCTCTCTCTCCCCTAAGAAACCCCCCTCTCCTTGGCCTCCTTTCTGGAGCCCCCTCTATCGATATCTGGAGCCTAGCTCTCCCTGCCCCGATCTCCCCCCAAAGAAATTCCCCCTCCTGGCCTCCTCTCCGGTGCCCCCTCCGCCGCCTCTCCGCCGCTTCCTCCGCTCCGATCTCTCTCCCCCAAGAAATCCGACACCCTCCTCTCTGCGCGCGAGCCGAAGCGAGCTCTACTCCGGCACCCTCCTTCGGTGAGCGCCCCCTCTCCCCTCCAGCGAACCTAAAAGTATCACTCTTCTTATTTTCTTATATTTTGTGAAATTGTTGTTTTGTGAATTAATAAATTTAGAAATCATGGCTCAATAAACCAATTTTATTAAGCTTTGAATTATGAAAATTTAATTTAATGGTCTAAAATTGCTTTTGACAAAAATGTTATTAGAATTTTTATAAGTTGTGTAGATTTAGAAAAATATTTATTTTTTCATTTTATGAGAAAGCATAGAAAATAATTATCTTTTTAGTTTAAAAACCACATTTTTTAGAAAATCTTTGAATATTGTTGAAGCCTTGAAGGAACTGGTGTTGGCCGCCGGTCGATGTTGAACAGAAAGAGGGAGCATGAAATTAAATTCAAGAAATGCAAGTTGGTTTGCTAATTAAAAATTCTAAAATGTATCGGTAATACAGGTCGACACCAGTTTGACTGAATTTTTGATTAATTCAGAAAAATCTCCAAAAATGCTTTAATATAGAAAATACGATCCTGAATAATAATTTGAAAGTATATTCCAATAATTTAATCTTTTTTGTAAATTAAAAATCATGGAGTCGATTATCAGTATTAGTCGACATCGAATTTAGATAATTTTCAAAATAATCCAGAAAAATTCTTGAGAAATCTAAATTATTGAAAAAATGATATCTGGAGGTGAAATCAGATCAATCTGATTACCGAGTAGGTCAAATAACATTTGTGAAAATCACCTAAAGGGGGGTGAATAGATGATGGCTATACTTAAAGGCAAATAATGCGGAATTAAAAACGAATTAGCAATAAGCAATAACAATTAGAAAAAGCTTGCAAAAGAGTAAGCAATATAAGTACAAGTAAAGTGAGAGAGTAGAGTTTAGAGAGATAGTAGGCAATCGCAAACCCAAGGATTTGTTTCGAGGTTTGAGCCACTGCTCTACGTCCCCGCCTTCAACACGATGAAGGATTTCCACTATGATCGTGTAATCACCTAGAGGGGGGTGAATAGGTGACTAGCTAATCTAATGGTTAATAAATGCGGAATTAAAAACTATTTAATGCAAACTAAAGATTCTTAAACTAAACACCCAGTATAACATAAGTGTAGCCGAATTCCACGTGAAGGGCTCTGGACTAACTCCTCAAGATTCCTCTAGATAAGAGTTGAGGTGCCGCTTTGGCTCTCTTGGTTGAATACAAGTGTTAGCAAACAATCCCCAAGCATATAACAATTAAAGCACAAGTATATCAAGTAAGTAAAGATTAAGACAATATGAACATGCAAGATATAAACAAGTAAGAGATAGAGAGAGAGAGCAATCGCAAACACGGGATATTTGTTTCAAGGTTCGAGCACACTTGCCCTACGTCCCCGCCTTCAACACTTGAAGGATTTCCACTATAAACTGATCCCACCGGATCAAAACTAGAGTGATGGGCCATTGGGCCAACAATCTCCCCCTTTTGATGATGACAAAACTCATGGAGTTATATAAGCATGGATTAAAGTTAAGCTTCATAGAAGCTCCCCCTTAACTCATGCATAGCAATAAACAAATAAGATATTCAATGAAGAACAAAAACTAAACACATATATATGCATCAACAAGGTGAGAGAAACATGCATAAACCAAAAGTTCTTTTTCCCAAAAACCTGTAATCACCTAGAGGGGGGGTGGATAGGTGACTAGCTAATCTAATGGTCAATAATGCGGAATTAAAACTATTTAATGCAAACTAAAACTTCTTAAGCTAAACACCAAGTATAACACAAGAGTGTAGCCGGATTCCCCGTGAAGGGCTCTGGACTAACTCCTCAAGATTCCTCTAAATAAGAGTTGAGGTGCCGCGTTGGCTCTCTTGGTTGAATACAAGTGTTAGCAAACAATCCCCAAGCATATAACAATATGAGCACAAATATATATCAAGCATATAAAGATGAAAGCAATATAAGCATGCAAGATATAAATAAGAAAGAGATAGAGAGAGAGCAATCGCAAACACGGGAGAATTATTTTGAGGTTCGAGCACACTTTCTCTACGTCCCCGCCTTCAACACTATGAAGGATTTCCACTAAAATCGATCCCACCGGATCACTCGGTGCCGCAACACCTACAAGGAGTTCCTACTAGAACTCTTGGACTCTCTAGTCCCTTCACTCGTTCCCGCAAGAACTACACACCGCAAGCCTACTAGCTCGCCGAGGCCGCACCTCAAACACCGAGTTCTCACTAGAACCCGAAACAACGCGAACCCGCAAGTCCGCCTCCTCAAAGAACAAGAAAGAACTCTTGGTGATCTAAACACTTTGATCACCAACAAACACTCTCACAATAACTCTCCTATAGGATAGATATATCAATGGATAGCTTAAGTGATTGTGAGAAAAATAAGGATGGAATGTGTGGTAAAAAACTCAAAGAAATCACTTTGAAAACTCTCTTGATAAACTCTCTTTTGATTTGGAAATATAGCTCTAAAACTTGTAGATATAACCACTAAAATAGGTATGCAAGAGTAGCCAAAAACTATTCTCAAATCTTATGGAAAACAGTCCATGGGAGCCCCAAATAAATAGGCTCCAAAAACTAGCTGTTGGGGCCAATCAGCAGCTCAGACGGCTGTGGGTCGATCGGCCCGGTCGACCGCCAACGGTCAGAAATCTAACCGTTGGGGCCTCAGTCGACCGGCCCGGTCGACCGTGGCCTGAAACAGAGAGCAGAGCTCTCTGCAGTCGACCGGCCCGGTTGACCGGGGCTTTCCAGAGAGCAGAATCTCTCTGGCGGTCGGCCGGGTCGGTCGACCGGCCCTCCAGCCAAACTGGCATGCACGTTCTGTGCACATCGGTCGACCGACTCTGTCGACCGACTTCTAGCTCGGTCGACCGGCCCGGTCGACCGGCAGAATCAAGAACAGGGATTTATAGGTAATGAAAACTTGGCATTTTAACTTAAATAAAATCCCATAAAATCTCTAAAATTCTATAAAAATAGTTTCAATATTATACTTTGATATACAAACATGCTTGAGTAAAATCAAGACATGTTATAAACAGTTTGAACTATTTTTGTAACTTAGAAATTTGGCTAAAAACAAAATCTGTATTTTTCGAAAATAGATTTTTCTAAAACTTCTCCAAATACAAAAACAAGATATTTTAAACACTTTTAAAGAATAGAGTGTATGGATATGATCCACTACACATACATGATGAAATATCTATGTTTTTGCCAATAAGCACTAAAAATTGGTTTTGGTTAAAACATATATACTTGAAACTCCAAAAACCAACCGGTAATTTTCCAAATGAAAATTCTTTTAATGAAAACACAAATAAAATCTTGAGTATGTGTATATATGTACTTGAGCAATCCACCAACTATTCTATCCTTTACATTTTATCTAAAAACAAAATCTTAATAAAACAAACCTAGACTCAAGTCTTCTCTTGAAGGGCTTCACTTGAAGTCTTCTTCTCCTTCTTGACTTGGTCCAAACTTGATCCAACGAGCTAGACTCCTCTTGAGTACTTGATGTGGTCTTGATGCATAGGTTGACACTCGAAATCTATAAAGCTCAAACATAATCATGAAACAAAGTCATGAATAAACAAATAAAGTGTGAGTGTATAAGAATCATGTAATTAGCATTTTTCATGAAAATAATCAATGATGTTCAAAACAAATATCACTTAATCAAACATGAAAATTCATTTTTCATATAAAGATGAAAATCATAAAAATTAATTTTTCATCTAAAAACAAACTTCTAGGTATATGTATGTTTTTATCCAAAACTAATAATATGCATACATATCCCAAACATAAAAAGAGTCCATAATATAAATTGCATGAAGGCAAGTGACGCAAGGGGCATACATGTATATTTATTAGTTTTTGAACAAAAATAGCATATACATGAAGTAAAACATGAAAATAGGAAAAACAAGTGTAAATGAGAGAATCATCAAAACTAGGCTATACATGTGCATGTAGTGAGTACAAATGAACAATGAAGTGCAAACGTATATGAATCAAATATTGCTCACTACTTGTACACGTATATACACAAGTTTTGACAAAAACTATATCTAAGCAAGTATTTACCACATGAAGCACAATTATAAAAACAAAACATGCTAAAATCATATATATAAAAAGCATGTAGACAAAGGAGTTTAGAGATAGTTACCAAACCAAAGAACTATGCTCCAAATCTCCAAAACATGATGGTTGTCCCACCAAACCTCCTTGATAGCGGTGCATCAAATGTATGTCCATCAAGTCCATGTGCATCCACCATCAAGGCACCAAATCTCTCACGTCGTGTGAGAGCCCGCACCTACATCAAATACAAAAGGTGGGGACTTTGGTACCCATTTTCTTTTGGGTCCATGAGGGTTAGCATTGTAAGGAACCCAAACTTTCTTGTTATTAGCAAAATTTAAAGAATTTATTCTATCATAGCAAAATCTTGCTAAATGGCATTTGCGGCCACAATGTGTACACTTGTACACTCTAGGATGCATATGTGTATGAGTATGATCATGACGTGCAAAGTGTGCATATGCATGTTGTGGGTGATATGCATGAACATATGAAACTTGTTTCTTTGAAAACAAAGTTTCCAATCTTTTATGGTTGAATGCACAATTACTCAAGGTTGAGCTTAAATAATCAATTCTATTTTTAAAAAATTTAACTTCATTTTTATCAATAATAGCATGTAAAGCATGATGAGAATGAGAATCATTTTTCTTATTCTTTTTAAAACGTTTTCTTTTTCTCTTTCAACAATTTTTTTTCAAAGAAGTGTTTTCATGCAAAGCAATTTCTTTTTGTTTTTCCACCAAAACAATCTTATCTTTCAAAGAAGTATTTCCTTTACAAAGATCATTTACCTTAGAGGACAAGGAATATTCTCATTTTTCAAAAACTCGTTATCTTTTTCAATGCATGCAATTTTATTTTTAAAAGAATCATTTTCTTTTAACAAGCAATCAAATTTATTTTTCATTTTCTTATTTTTCTTCTTAAGCATGTCATATTTTTCTAAGAGTTGTTGAAAAAATGAAGCAAGTTCATTATAGGACATATCAATATCCTCTTCTACCTCAGATTCGGTATTTACCTCAAGGGGCTTATCCCCTTGGACCATGTAGCACACGTTGGAAGCGTCACTTCTAACATCCGAGTCACTCCCCGCATAATATTGTTCTTGTTCGCCAAGGGAGATCAAAGAGTTCCATACTACAAAAGCCGAATCAAGATTAGCAACCCTAGATAAATAATCATCATTTAGGATAAATCTTAAAGCATGTAGGGCTTTTGCATTAGCCTCAATATTTTTGCCATTTAAACAATAAGAATCTTTAATAGTGGCAAAATAAACATGAATCCCTAAGGCCTTGAGGTACAAAGACATCTTACCCTTCCAAGTTTGGATGTTAAGAATGTCAAAAGTAGGAGGTGACATGAAATCCATGGTGTGTGAACAAATGTTGTGATTAGCTATAAAAGAGGATCTTTAACTCAAGGTTGTTAGACCCAAATCAAGAGTACGTGGCTCTGTACCAATTGCAATCACCTAGAGGGGGGGTGAATATGTGACTAGCTAATCTAATGGTCAATAAATGCCGAATTAAAAACTATTTAATGCAAACTAAAGCTTCTTAAACTAAACACCCAGTATAACACAAGAGTGTAGCCGAATTCTCCGTGAAGGGCTCTGGACTAACTCCTCAAGATTCCTCTAGATAAGAGCTGAGGTGCCGCTTTGGCTCTCTTGGTTGAATACAAGTGTTAGCAAACAATCCCCAAGCATATAACAATTAAAGCACAAGTATATCAAGCAAGTAAAGATTAAGACAATATGAATATGTAAGATATAAACAAGTAAGAGATAGAGAGAGAGCAATCGCAAACACGGGATATTTGTTTCGAGGCTCGAGCACACTTGCTCTACGTCCCTGATTGGTCACTAATATTGCACATTTATTATCATATTCTACTACTTATTATAGAATAAACTCTGCATTTTCCTAATTAAATGTTTAATTTATTTGCAGGCCCATTCCTAAAGGAGAGTGAAGAGAAATGAGCCCAAAACCCATCAAATTCTGAATTAAATCAGAATTAATTCGAACTCAGCAAATCAGAGCAGATCAGGTCGGTTCAGATCGGTTGAAAACCAGTTAGAACAAATCCCTACAAATCGATCAGTTGAAGCCAAGGATCAAAGGCCATTTCGTCAAAATCCCGGACATAAACTGCAAATCCAGATAAAGATAAATACAAATCGAGAAATCGGGGAGCACCACCAACAGGGTGTGGCCACCTGGCCACACCCTGGCCGCAGAAACGCGGCCAAAGCCGCGTTTTCACGGCTTTGTTGGTGAGTTAGGGGGAGCGTTTGCTCCCCCTATCTTCATACGCTCCTATGGGTTGGGTTTTGCCTATAAATACTGGGATTTTCAGAGCCTACAGGAGACGACCATGCAGAGATAGGATTCAGTCCACTTTTCCATGTTTTAGTGTAGGTTTTTGTTTTTCTTTTCATGTAATTTTTAGTTTTAATTTATGTAAATCAGAGGTGATCAGAGTTTCATAGGAGAACGAGAACGAAGCTTGTGCTGAGAGTGACACCGGTGTAAGGTTTCTTTCTTTTCTCTTATTGTTATGAAATCGAATATGTAGTTTCCTTTTGTATGTACTTTGTTTTTGTGTTCTTCTTCTTCTTTGCTACTTCACTCATTCTTGTACCAATTGCTATCCAAGTGAGTCTTATAGCATCGAAAGAGCCTTGCCTTTGCGAGTGCCACCGATAGCTCATGACGATGGATTTGAGTCTCTCTGTATCATTTCATGCTTGTTTTGTCTTGATGATGTAATGTGGAAGAGACAATAATCAACTCTTATGGGCTATGCGCTGATTGCCTCCACTTCAAGGTAACATCGTCGCCAAAGATTCAAGGTAAGCTTTTGGTCAAAGGAGGTAAGTAATTATTTTTAGTTTTTCTTTCTTTTATTGTAACTTTTAGTTTAGATCACCAACACCACATCTTCCAAATCTTTTTCACTCTTTTTCAATTTATTTGTACATAGTCATTTTCTGATTTTCTCCACCTTCTTATTCTACCACTTTCTTCCTCACTTAACTTTAACCTAATTTTTCTCTTTTCTTTTAAATAACTAAAGATGAACTTTAACCAACATCTGTATCTTAAAAGAAGACTTACTAAAAAGCTTCCATCGCTAGTCCCTCCTTGTGGATCATGACCCGCATAGCCACTTGCTATTGCGGTAGAATTGAGCAATTGCATTCTTTATTCTATGTTCTGAAATTTTGTATTCTTATGTGCAGGTTCAAGCTCAATCAGTCCCCGCCTTCAACACTTGAAGGATTTCCACTATAAACCGATCCCACTGGATCACTCGGTGCCGCAACACCTACAAGGAATTCCCACTAGAACTCTTGGACTCTCTAGTCCTTCACTCGTTCCCGCAAGAACTACACACCGCAAGCCCACTAGCTCGCCGAGGCCGCACCTCAAACACCGAGTTCTCACTAGAGCCCGAAACAACGCGAACCCGCAAGTCCGCCTCCTCAAAGTACAAGCAAGAACTCTTGGTGATCTAAACACTTTGATCACCAACAAACACTCTCACAATAACTCTCCTATAGGATAGATAAATCAATGGATAGCTCAAGTGATTGTGAGAAAAACAAGGATGGAATGTGTGGTGAAAAACTCAAGGAAATCACTTTGAAAACTCTCTTGATAAACTCTCTTTTGATTTGGAACTATAGCTCTAAAACTTGTGGATATAACCACTGAAATAGGTATGAAAGACTAGCCCAAAAACTATTCTCAAATCTTAGGGAAAACAGTCCATGGGAGCCCCAAATAAATAGGCTCCAAAAACTAGCCGTTTGGGCCAAATCAGCAGCCCAGACGGCTGTCGGTCGACCGGCCCGGTCGACCGTCAACGGTCAGAAATCTGACCGTTGGAGCCTCGGTCGACCGCCCGGTCGACCGTGGCCTGGAACAGAGAGCAGAGCTCTCTGCCGGTCGACCGGGGCTTTCCAGAGAGCAGAAGCTCTCTGGCGGTCGACCGGGTCGGTCGACCGGCCCTCCAGCCAAACTGGCATGCACGTTCTGTGCACGTCGGTCGACCGGCAGAAGCCAGAACAGGGATTTATGGGTAATGAAAACTTGTCATTTTGACTTAAATAAAATCCCATAAAATCTCTAAAATTCTACAAAAATAGTTTCAGTATTATACTTTGATATACAAACATGTTTGAGTAAAATCAAGACATGTTACAAACATTTTGAACTATTTTTGTAACTTAAAAATTTTGGCTAAAAACAAAATCTGTATTTTTCCAAAATAGATTTTTCCAAAACTTCTCCAAATACAAAAATAAGATATTTTAACACTTTTAAAGTATAGAGTGTATGGATACGATCCACTACATATACATGATGAAATATCTATGTTTTGACAAAATAAGCACTAAAAATTGGTTTTGGTTAAAACATATATACTTGAAACTACAAAAACCAAACCGGTAATTTTCTAAATGAAAATTCTTTTATGAAAACACAAATAAATCTTGAGTGTGTGTGTATATGTACTTGAGCAATCCACCAACTATTCTATCCTTTACATTTTATCTAAAAAAAATCTTAATAAAACAAACCTAGACTCAAGTCTTCTCTTGAAGGGCTTCACTTGAAGTCTTCTTCTGCTTCTTGACTTGGTCCAAACTTGATCCAACGAGCTAGACTCCTCTTGAGTACTTGATGTGGTCTTGATGCATAGGCTCTTGAATCAAACCGTGTTAGCTCCAAAACTTGTCTTTAAACCCTTTGCTGAAGCTAAACACCTACTAAGATCTTGATCATGAATCTGAGACTAAATAAACACAAGATCATTAGTACCATAACTACATGAGTTAATCATCATCAAAACTAGAGTGATGGGCCTTTGGGTCAATAGATCGATCCCACCGGATCATCAATCGGTTACAAGTTCTCACTAGAACTCTTCGGACACACTTGTCCTTTCTCACGGTGCCGCAATACCAACTTGGAGCTCACTAGCTCCCTCGAGGCCGCAACCTGTACAACTTCTCAATCGAGGAAAATGGTGATCAATACTTGATCACAAAGATAGCTCACAAGCACAACCCTACAACCAAGATGAGGAAGTGAAACACTTAGGATTGTATAATGCAAAAGCAAGTAGAGAAGTAGGGGAAAAGCTTAAGCTAAAACACTAAATTTTGGAAATAGTTGGTTCAAGAGAAAATCTTATACAAAAAGGCTAAACTATGAAAAACTTTGATGTAAGGCTTAGAAATCTTGTTATGAAGTTGCTCCATAGTCCCACTATTTATAGGAAATGAAAACCAGGTTAGAAAATACAATAGATCCATTGGGATAAGACCCAACAAAATACAAATTGAATCTAGCCGTTGGGAGCCAACTCAGCAGAATTTTCTGCTGCCGGTCGAACGGCCGGTTGACTGCCAACGGTCGGATTTTCGACCGTTGGGAAAAGCGGTCGACCGGACGGTCGACTCTGGTTTCCAAACAGAGAGTGAAACTCTCTGTCGGTCGACGGGCCGGTCGACCGGAGCAAACAGAGAGCACTGCTCTTGCTTCCGGTCGATCGAAGTGCACGTTTGCACTTTGGTGCATGTCGGTCGACTGCCCGGTCGACTGACAGAGCAGTTTTGCTCTGCCAGTGGTCGACCGCACGGTCGACCGGCTGAGGGCCAAAACAGATTTTTTGAAATCTTTTTGAAGTAAATATTTTTCTAACAAATTTTTTTTTGATAAGTAAATACAAAATAGAGTTCTAGGGATTTGAAGAGCCAGAGTGTGATCATAGATCAACACCAAATAGATTAGAACTATATTTTGATAAATATCCTTTTCTAAAACAAAAACTAGTTTTTCCAAAACTTGTTTTTCTGAAGCCTGATTATTCGAAACTTGTTTTTCTGAAACTCGGTAAGAAATCTGGTAATAAATTTTTGTTTTGAAAATCACAACGGAATATGAAATGTGTGTGTGTGACAATCCCAAAAGCTATCAACTTCTTTCATCTTAGTTTTAACAAATGACTATAAATCCTAACTAAAATAAAAAAGGTATAAATACAAATCTTGAAATAGTCTTCTCGATATAGCCTTATCCTTGAGTTCTTCTTGTGTGCTAGGCTCTGGGATTTAAATCTTCTTGGCTTCCAAATGTGTGAGTCTTGTGATGGAGCCAAAATGCAACATATGTTTTTACCTGAAACTTAATTAACAATTTTGTTAATACCTAACTATATATGGTTTGTTATCATCAAAACTAGGGGTAATGGCCTTTGGGCCAACAATCTCCCCCTTTTTGATGATAACAAAATATATGTAGTTATAACAAATATTTTAGGAAGAGACTTCAAGTGATGCTCCCCCTTAACACATGCATATATAAGAATAAGACATATAGAGCTAAATGCAAAGTGAAAGCATACATGAAGGATATAACAGTTAGACTCATATGCCAACCATCTATGCATAGCAAGGATACAGAGATATGAAAGTGTATGCACAAATGGTTACCTCCATTCATCCAAAAATACCTCCATCCTCCAAAATAAGTGGTAGATGGTTGGATCAAAAAGAAACAATAAACAATACACAAACAACACATATACCTCATAGAGACAATAAGGATAACTGCCATATCAAAAATAAATATGTCCATATCCATACATGCTTAAGAGGTTAATGCCAACCTCAAAAACCAAAAACACACAAAGCATATGTCCATAAAACAAAATACATATCCAACTCCATATACATAAAATAAATAACATAGCAAAAGCTAACTCCCATAAATAACTCCATCAAAATATCTCTCGCCCTTTTTGTCATCAACAAAAGGGGTCAATCTTCCTAGAAATCAGGGTCTTCTGAGGAAGCTGGTGCCTCAGGAACAACAGGAGGAGCCCATGCGTCGAAAGGAGGACCTGTGGGAGGAAGTGGATGTGAGTGACCACTCAGAATAGGAGCCGGCCTAGTGTTCCTCTTGTAGATGTCATAGAGGCAGGTCTGTATATAGCGAATAGAATCACAAATGTGATGGAGATCATTGTCCACTCGCTGCTCTAGCCGCTGGAAGTGAGCGATCATCTGAGTGGACATCTGCAGGCTATGTTCCCGAAGCTGAGTGGAGAGATCTTGATAGGGATCAAAAGGAGCAGAAGAAGATCCTGGAGCAACAACAGGTATGATAGGCTGCGGCTGAGGAGCAGGAGTACACTCCCTAACACGCATCCTCTTGAGAAGAGTGTTGTTGATGTCAACTGACGGTTCGATGGACCGTTCAGTGGAAAGATCGAACATTAGTTGCTTCAACAGATGAGTGATGAACATCCCATAGGGCAAGTGCCGGGTTGGGATCAGAAGATGGTCGGACGTCATGAAGTCGATGATGAGTTTAGGGATATTTATTCTAATGCCTTTCAAAAGGTAATAGATTAGAAGAGGAGTAGAACCCCTGGCGTGACTATACTCTCCTGACTTTGGCAGGAGGTTATAGAAAATGATTTTAGCTAAAACTTGGGTGGTGAGAGTGTAATACTTCACCTCCTCATTCCTAACTAAAGTGGGGTTATCATCATTGTGAAGTAAAATTGAGGCGGTGTGGGCAAACTCACCGTCAGGATAAGTAAATTCATGTAGATTACATTATAATATCTACTCCCTTACAGGAGAGGTGTAGGAGATGCGCAAATTTTTCAAGGGAAATATTTATATCCTTGCCTGTGACTCTAGACCTGATGTGATCATGCTGAAAAGACAGGTTTGAGTAGAAGTAATATACTAGTTCAGGGTAAACTGGTTCTTTGATGGTGACAAAATTTTCAAGTGAACTAGTACTAAAAATATTAGCAAGATTAAGGTGCTCAAAATCACTAAGCACCAAAGTCCTAACAGAGATAACACTTTTATTGTGAATTATTATGAATCTGTGAGATAACACTTTTATTGTGAATTATTATGATTCAGGGGTTTTTCTCCTTCTCAGATCTGAATCTTTTGGGCATGGTGAAGGATTAAACAGGATAATAGCACGAAATAAAGATGGATAACAAGAATAATAAAGAAAATTGAAGAGATTAAGGAGAAATTTTGGTTAAACCTTCAAATCCAAGACAAATTCCAAAAAATTGCAGATCTGGAGCCTGAGAAAGATTTTAACGAATTTTGTGGAAGAAATTTTAGAGTGGAAAGAGTTTTAGGGGGTTCGAATTGATGGGGGAAGAAGAGAATTGAAGAGAGGAAGGAGGAGAAGTTAGTGGAGAGATGAGAGAATGAAGGATTTGGGATTTAGGGCTTTATATAAAATCGGGTGAAAAACAGTTTACCCGATTGCGCAAACCGAGAGCAAATTCAGTTTCAGTCGGTCGACCGCCCGGTCGACCGGCTTCGGGCTAAATTTTTATTTGTATTTCAGGCTAAATCGGTCGACCACCCAGTCGACCAGGCCTATGACAGGCTAACTCGGTCGACTGGTCGGTCGACCGAAACTGCCAAAAATAGTAAAGTTTTATTTTTATTTTTAATGTTAATTTTCTTTTAAAAAGAAATTAGAGACGAATATATTTTAACATATAAAACATGGAAATAATGTTAAAATATTAATAGGCATGAAAAACACATAAAAATTAAATTTTTTTTTATTATTATTAACAACATAATTTTTTTATTTTAATAATTAAGCAATAAAATTGAGATATTGAAGCTGAATACCCCTTTAAGGGTTCTGAACTTCCCCTCGACATTCCTCTAGATAAAAGTTGAGGTGCGCAATTGCTATCTCCATTTACTTGCTTAGTTAATGTTAAATAAATTTTCACAATTGACAATAAAAATATTTATTAACCAAAAAAAAAATCTTTGATCCATGGACAAACGAAATATGGCTAGAATAGAAATAAAAGCAAACTAAGTACACAATCTCAACTATAGTCAAGATACAACAAAATGAAACTAGCAAATCCTTTGCATGTATAGGTCTAGCTAGAAATAAAATTTTCAAGTGGAGAAGTTACTAAATCACGGACAATCTCCAAAATAGGTGCCTCTTTGATAGCGATGCAAGTGACGATTTGTTCGTTATGTTTTGATGCATCCACCACCCGGGCACCATCTCCCCCGAAGTCTTGGAGGAGGACGACACACCTGTATCAATCAAATTGGGCATGTCCTTTGGTACCCAAATTTTTTTGAGTCCTATGAGTTTAGTACTTTCTCTAACCAAAATATTTTTATTTATCATGTTTAATTTTGCATAACAAAATTTAGCCAAATGGCCTTTGCGACCACAATGAGCACAAGTATATATTTTTTTATACATAAATGCATGCTTGTGTTGATGTGAGTGTGCATGTGTGTTTAATGCATGAGGTGTTTCCTTTGGGTTTTTCCCTTAGAAAATATAGATGCAAATTTGTTCATGTCAAATGCACACTTTTTCAAAGTAGTATTCAACACCTCAATGTGTTTTTGAATATCCAAAATTCATTTTCTTTACAAGTGATAATTGGGCTTTTACCCTTATAAATAGTTTTATATTTTTCAAAATCTATTTCCATTTTCTCAAAAGATTTTGACAAATCATTTTTCTCATTTAAGACCATCTCAAATTTGTTCTTTAATAAATCATTTTCCTTTTTTAACTTTTTATTTTTAGCAAGGGAAATTTCATATCTATTTTGTAATTCTCAAAAATTGTGCTAATTCATCCATGGTCAAATCCTAATCTTCTAAAGAGTTTTCTAGGTTTACCTTAGAAGCTTCATCACCATATGCCATGAACACATGTGTGCAGTGTCGATCTCCTCTTTGGATTCTGTCTCCGAGTCATCCCATGTGGCCACCATTGCCTTCTTCTTTTGCACGTTCTTAGAGGTTGTAGCTTGTAGAGAGGGGTAATCCGCAATTAGATGACCCGTTCTTTTACAATGGAAGCATGAACCCATTTCCTCCCTTTTCTTTTCAAGTCTTCCTTGAGGTCTTCCTCTTCGGAAGTTACTTTGTCTACCTTTTTTGTAGAACATCTTGCCCACTTTTCTAATGAGCATGGCAAAGTCCTCATCGTAGTCTTCCGATGATTCATCTTCAGCAAAGGAGGATGAAGTCGCCTTGAAAGCTATTGCTTTCTTCTTCGGAGCCTCCTTTTCTTCCCTCACCTTCATTTTCATCTCATGGGTTTTGAGATTACCGATGAAGCCGGAGAAGTCCATCTCCTCCCTATCATTTAGCTCCTTGAGGGTGGTTGCTTTGACTTCCTAAGATTTGGGAAGAGCTCTAATGACCTTTCGGATCTTTTGGTCATTATCAATCTTGTCATCTAAAGAGGATAAAGCATTAGTGATCTTGGTGAATCGAGTGAGCATTTCATCTATACTTTCATTTTCAAGCATATAAAAATTCTCATATTGAGAACGGAGCAAGTCAATTTTAGATCTTTTAATTTGCGACGTCCCCTCATAAGTAATGATAAGATCATTCTAAACTTCATAAGAGGATTTACAATTAATCACACGAGAAAGATCATCTTCTTTTAATGCTTGTGTAAGTGCATACTAGGCTCTAGCATTGGCCTCATAGTCCTTGGAGGTTGCTTTGAACCAGTATCCTCATCACCGTAAGGTTCAACAAATTCTTTGGCAATGGATTTGGCAACTCTAACTCCTAGGGACTTTAGGAATAGGTTCATTTTTACCTTCCAAATGGGGAAGTTCAACCCATCAAATTTGGGTGGGGACTTGATGCTAGAGAAGTCAAGTGATGCAATGAAAACAAGTTTAGTGCACAAACAAATAATAGATGCAACAAATAAATATAACCAAATAAAAAGGATCTCCCTAAGGTGGTTAAACCAAATACTAGGGTTAGGCTCTGATACCAATTGAAAATCACTTAGATGGGGGGTGAATAGGTGATGGCTATACTTAAAGGCAAATAATGCAGAATTATAAACAAATTAGCAATAAAAAATAACAATTAGATAAAGCTTGCAAAAGATAAGCAATACAAGTGCAAGTAAAGAGAGAGAGCAGAGTTTAGAGAGATAGTAGGTGATTGGTAGTGAAAAGTGCATTTTTATCATTATATTTACCATCACATTTCATATTTATTCATATAATTCTGCACATTTACTAATATTTTATGATTTATTGTGTGCAGGCCTTGAGTTCTTATTTTAATAATAAATAAAGCCAAAAAGAAGCCCAAAAGCCCATATTCAAGCCCAATGTAAAAGTTGCAAATATCAATTGCCAAAATTGCAAATACACAAGGGCTAAAGTTGCAAATATTAAAGAAGATGGAAGGATATACTTCTATTCAACCCTAAACACTTGCAGGATGAGGATAAAAGCCAAAGAAGGAGAGTGCAAGGATGAAATTCGTTTTAAAAGAGATTTGGGATCTAGGTAACTTGTTTCCCAAGTTATCACGAAATCCCAAGATCAAGAGTCAGGATGCAGCTTCCAGAAGAAAAAGCCCAGATGGACGGACCAGGGGAGGCTATGCGCCAAAGCTCGTGGCCAGGCGCCACTACTTGGCCGCGGAAACGAGGCCCAAGCCGCGTTTCCGCGGCAATCCTGACATATCTGGCCAGCTGTTTTCGTATGAGAGTTTGTTGGGACTCTACCTCCTTCTGCTCCTATAAATACCCCCTGCAGTGCAACCGAGAAGAGCGTCCAGAGGCAGAGCCAGAGGGCCAAATCTAGGGTTTTAGGTTTTTTTCTTCTAGTTTAGATTTTCTTTTCTCTTTTGTAATTTCTATTTTTCCTTTTTGTAAACTGAGAGGAGATGATGTTCTCATGGAGGAAGGAGATCTACTTGTACTGAGGGTGACAATCGGTGTAAGTTTTGCTTTTCCGCCATTGTTAAATAAATCGAATCGAGGTTCGTTCTTTTTATGTTATGTTCTTTTATTTTGTTGATTCTTGTGTATCTCAGTTTTTGTTTTCTTCTATTGTTATTTCTCTCTAATGTTTTGTGAACCGTGAGATCTGATTGCTTCGAGACTGCCTAGCCAAAGAAGAGCACTTGATGGCCTATGGAGATGAACAATCCTTCTTTAGATTGTCTTTTCTTTTCATAGTGTAGGTAGCGAAGGTGGACGATCCTATACGCCATACTTGCACGCCTTCCAAGATAGGGTAAGTCGTCGCGAACAGATCAAAGGTAAGCAAGGTAGAAGAGGTTTGTACGTGTTATAGTTTCTTTCTTTTTATTTCTTTAGTTTAGATCTCACACTACCATATTCTCAATTTCTTTTCTTCACTTCATTTGTAAATACCATATACCATTGTAAATAACCAAAATAAATAAAAAGAGATAACTTATTGACAAAGCTTCCATCGCTAGTCCCTCCCTGAGGATCACGACCCGCATAGCCTTTGCTACAGCGGATAGTATTGAGAACCTTGCACTTTTACTTCTAAATCTAAAATTCTATATTTTGTGTGCAGGAAAATCTCAATCAAAACATTGGCGCCGTTGCCGGGGAGGGACGGTAAGTTTTTCTCTAAATAAAAAAATTAACTAATTCTTTTATTCTTTCTGTTTGCAGGACAGAAAAACAAACAGAAGTGGACATATAGCAACTCTGTGCCTCTGCCCTCGAAGGCAGAGCAGCAGAGCCTGCTACTTTGCCGCGCAAACGCGGCAATAGCCGCGGATCCGCGGCAGTAGCAGAGGACTACTGATCTATCTTTTTACAGGTTGCTGCAAATTGCAATATCTGTCTACTGCTCTGTTAAACTTTGTTCTGTGATAACCCTGCTTACTGCTGATTAATCAACAGTAAAATACTTGTTGTTAAAGATAAAAATTGATTAGATGTTTGCATATTAGGCACGTGTCTTTTCAATTCCTTTATTTTTACTGTTGAAGAGTGCTGGAGCAAGGTACGTTCGCATTGCATGTAGAATAGGACTCATCTCTTGGTTGATTTTGATGCTTTGAGTGAATCTTATTTACATATTTTGTACACTTGCACAAATTTATTCTAAGGGCATAACCCATTAACAAGATAAGGTGGGGATTTCATCACCCTTCCTTGGCCCAAAAATTAGATTCCAAGCACTCACAACCCTAACCCTAATTAAAAATTGACTAGACGTTGGCCCTAGGGACATCTCGGACTCAATTAGGAGATTATCCTAAGGGGAACAGTGCTGGAAGTTGACTCCTGCCAAATCAGTGTCTAGGAAGGGGATTGAGGGCCGAAAGCCCGAAGATTGGCGGTTATTTAATTAAGGAACGTCTTTGACGGAAAACCTTCCACCACTCTTGCCCTGACCTGGCTGATTAATTTGTGGTCAAAGTCTGCACCCTACCTCCCGTGGACAGTCTAACCAGTTAGGAGTCGTCTAGGTCATAGGTCTACCCTAACTTAGGTTAGAAATTTTTCTTTTTTGTTTGTTTATTTGTTTGTTTTCTTTTTCTTTTGTTTGTTTTGTGTGATATGGCCTATAACAATAATTTTTTCAATTTTAATGAGGATCCATATTATACACCAACCTCTTTTTCGGATATTACCAACCCGGCATATCATAACTCTAACCAACCTAGTGTGCCAGATTGGTCTTATCTGAATCATTACATGCCCCAGCCCCAATACTATGAACAAGATTGGAATAATCATCACTACTCTTCACAGAGTCAATGGGGATTCAGCACCCCTGAGCCATATGGTCAACCACCTGTTCAACCATTATCTTCGTACACGTCTTTTCCCACATCACCAATGTTTCAATCCTCCAATGATCCATTCAATGGGTTAGAAGAAAAAGTGGATCGGTTGCAAGAAATAATGAATGATCAAATTTCTAGACTTTCAAACATTCTTGAACTTACCAACCAAGTTGATAGGAACCAAGAATCATCCTATCTAGAAGACCTTGATCAAAATTAAATTTCATCACATCAATATGAACTGGACCAATCTCAATCCTTGGACAAATTGGCTAGTTTTAATTTCAATGAGATTGAATTAGATTGTGAATGTGAACCCGATCCCCAACTTTGCGATTCAGTTTCCATCTTCGAATCTATGTTGACTCCAGTATCCTTACCCAATTTGGACCAACTTTCTGAGCCAACATTTATTCCTGTGCCCATAGATCATGAAATTGAATCACCCATTTTTGAAGATCATCATAGTGAACTTGACCAATTTCATACTTTTGAAAGTCCCCTTGACAAATTGGCAAGTTCTAATTTTTATGAGATTGAAACTAATGAGATATGTGACCTAGATTCCCAAATCTATGATCAAGTTCAAATTCCCGAATCATTATTGACTCCTGTTTTGTTACCCGACTTAGGTAATATTTTAAAGTCAGTTTTGATTCCCACACCTATCATTCCTGAACTTGAATCACCAACATTGAGTCACATTCAATTGTGGGAAAATGATTGTGGACTTGAGTTTCAATTTCTTGACTTGGACCCAATTCTTGAACCTAGCCCGACTCCTGAACCCTTACTTGATTTGAGTTTCTTTCCTGAGTCGGTATTAGTTCCTGAACCGATCATTCTTGAGTCCAAGTCAACCATTCTATCAAGTCACATTCTTTTGATTGACATAGGTATAGACCATGACTCTGTGATGATTTTCCAGGACTGGTCATGTAAAGGAAGTAAGTTTAACGAGAGGATCTTCTATGATCCTATTCATACTGGGGACTGTAAATATGAAAATAGAAAAGAGGTAAATAAAGGTAGGTCCCGTGAACTACCATATTATCTTGATTGGGTAGCAACGCTTGGCCCAATTAGACCACCACCGAACCACCACTTGAGGTAACTTCTGCCTTCCCTTCTTCTTTTTCATGCATATATGCATTCATTCATACATTGAGGACAATGCATGAGATAAGTGTGGGGGTAGGCTTTACTAACATACTAACATAGGTAGAAACTAACCAAAATTTGCTAATAAAAAAATATTATAAAAAGGACAATATTTTGACTTATCTTTTGAAAGAAATCTAAGTTAGTTTTAAGGATTAGGAAAATCATGATTAGGATTTCTAAAAACTTGGTCAAAATAAATAAATTGTTTAAATGTTAGGTATGGAGGAGAAATTGAATAATTAATTAGTCTTGATTTTTACCTTAATGAAATTTGCATACCTAATGCATATCTAGGATTCTAAGACGAAGACCTTTGTGCCTCATATATTTAAAAAAAATTCACTAATTAAGCTGATACATGTGCCTCAAAAGCATAAGTATTCATGCCTAAAGGTGAGTAAATAAATAAAGTCCTTAGTTTTGGGGCCTATTTCACTCGAATTTGAGTCGCGGGGTGTTTTCTCACCTGGTGCCCTAAAGCCAACCGGTTTGGGAGTCATCGACTTTAAGTTCGTTACATGGGTGGATTAGAAAGCCTAAGGAAATTAAGAAAAAATTACCTATATATGTACTAACACATCTAATAGTCAATTAGTTAGGTATGAGGGCCTCAAGAAGCCTTGATACTTATACGAACAAAATTAGATGAGTTATACATATCAAAAAAAAAAGTATATATAAATAAATAAATAATAAAGGGGCATGAGAGTCCAAGTTAAGGAATTCCTAGTAAAAATTCATAAGGATGCATATGATTTATGGTAACGAAAAAGACTATACAAAAATTCAATTTTGATCCTTACTTAAAAAGGATAACAATTTACTTTATAAAGACTAAGTCTAAGAATGAATAAAAATGAGGATCCTAAAAACTTATAGATTACTTAGTCTTTTCAAAAGTATTTCTAATATTTCCTTTTTATGGATTTTGTGGGTGTAATCCGCTGAAAACCCTCACGAGACAACACTCGTCCTCTAGGGTAACCTAGAGGTTTAACGGCTTGTTGCACATGCTAAGTGCAACCGTGATTCCTACGAAAGTGAGTTAGGTTAGATTAATTTTTCTTTTTCTCTTTGATTTTTACTCGAGGACGAGCAAAAAGATAAGTGTGGGGGTGTGATTGGTAGTGAAAAGTGCATTTTTATCATTATATTTACCATCACATTTTCATATTTATTCATATAATTCTGCACATTTACTAATATTTTATGATTTATTGTGTGCAGGCCTTGAGTTCTTATTTTAATAATAAATAAAGCCAAAAAGAAGCCCAAAAGCCCATATTCAAGCCCAATGTAAAAGTTGCAAATATCAATTGCCAAAATTGCAAATACACAAGGGCTAAAGTTGCAAATATTAAAGAAGAGGGAAGGATAGACTTCTATTCAACCCTTAACACTTGCAGGATGAGGATAAAAGCCAAAGAAGGAGAGTGCAAGGATGAAATTCGTTTTAAAAGAGATTTGGGATCTAGGTAACTTGCTTCCCAAGTTATCACGA
>JAVJIF010018266.1:0-81727 GCA_038442645.1 Agave tequilana
GTAGTAGTTGTTCATGGATCAGATTGCCTTTCAAGTGAAGGAAATGGAATTGAATTTACACTCAGTAAGAGACTACTAGTATTTTCTAAATGAATTTGGGACTTTTTTATGGTATTGGTTAACTTCTCAGTAATATATTCTCCGCCCCCCCCCCCCCCCCCCCCCCCCCCCCAAACAACAACAACACACACACACAGAGACACACAAAGCCTACATTGAGCTGCAACCCTGAAAATTTGCATTTCTTTTGCATGGATAATTTGATTGTTTCTGGATATTTAGGAGAAGGCCCCGGGAAGGAAATACTTCATTCTTAATTTTGTCTGTTTTGCTATAACCTTTAACACACACACACACACACACACACACACACAACACACACACACACACACACACACACAAAGCTCATCCCCTGAAATAACTGAATCTATGGCTCACATGCTCTTAAAAAGCCCAAATTGGACCAGTATCTCTCATTTCTCAACTATTGTATAGCAAACATCCAAATATCTTGAAAACCACCATCTCTTCCCAAAAGATAATCCAGAAACTAAATTTTAAAAGAGAAAGAAAGAAAGAAAGAAACCCCAAGAAATTGTGATGCCTCTCACTAACTCTCTCTTCTTTCCTCCCTCTCCCTCCCTCTCTCCCTCCACCCATCAAACTCCAACAGCTAGTTTTTCAAATCTCAGCAACAAGAACCTCCTTCTCTCCTCACTTACTCCCCTTGCCCTTGCCTTGACCTTGAACTCCCCTCTCCCCTCTCTTGCTATTCCCCGCCTGTTTCCCAAACTGCACCCACCCTCCCTCCACCACTCCCTACTCCCAATCCAAGAACTTTCAGATAGGACTAGAAAATGGGTACTTCAATTATCAATTATCAATTCTCTATCTTCATGGTTTTTGATATTTTCTTGAATTGTTAACTCCCTGGACTTGATATCGGATTGTCTTTGCAGGAAAATTAGACCTTGTCCCTCAATAAATCCTGGTTGTGTCTCGACGAATCCAAAATCATCATCATTTGCTTTCCCATGGATGATTCCTGAGGGTGCATCAGTAAATGCAGCTGAGGTGAATGAGAAGTTTTCATGAGTTGGGATATGGGTCTGGGTGGGTTTGGGCTGAAGGTGTTTGTATTTATGTCTCTTTGTTTTTTTTCCTGCAGAGATTAAGGGAGGCTATTCTGAAAACACAGAAGAACCCTAAGATCCAAGTTAATGAAGAAACCCCAGATGGTAAGATCTTTTTTAATAAAGATTATGAAGGTTAACTTGCATGTTTTTGATTAATGTAAAGGCACAATGCAATCTACATTTTTTTTTGGTGGGAGTACCAAAGCATAATACACCGTCCCAAGAGTCAAGAGAAGTGTTAAGGCCAATGTTCAAAATAACGATAACGTAATGATAACGTTTTTCTTCTGTTATGTTAACATAGGTTATAACATAACGCATAATATAGGTTACGTGATTTAATATTTATTTAATAAAAATAAATATATATACTATATTAAAAAATTATAAATAGAAAAATAATTTAAAAAAATTAAAAAATATCAAAACAATATACAACACATTTAGCAAGTTCACAACATTTTTAGCAAGTATCACAATAATTTTTCGCATGCACAAGTTATAATTCATAATTTCATTTACATAAACAATAATATGATCCGCATATTTCATTATGATTAATAATTTTTATCATGCTATTCATTATTTTTATCATGCTATTCATAATTTTTCACATTCACAAGTTATAATTCATAATTCCATCTACATAAACAATATGATCTGTATATTTCATTATAATTCATAATTTTTATCATGCTATTCAATCTACATAAAGATTCATAATTCAATCATAATTCATAATTTCTTAGTCAATTTATTCATTATAATTCATAATTCAATTGACAATATACTATTTAATTATCCCCCTGTGTCCTTCACTCTCTCCGATATTTTACCCCTGATCTCTCTGCTCTCCCCTCATCACTCTCTCTATTTCTCTCCCTCCGATCTCTCTCCCTCTCCCGATCTCTCTCGGCTCTCTCCCCCTCAGGAGAGAAAGCAAAGAGTGATCGGGAGGGAGAGATTCGGGAGGGATACTGAAGAGAGAGAAGAGAGAGCTTACATGTGCTTGGAGACGGAGAATCACCGCTTGGAGATAACGCCGGCGAGAACCAACACGACAGAGAACCACCAGAGGTAGTTCGTCTTTTGTTGTCAACCAAAGAGAGGTATGTCTTCTTCTTTCTTCTCGACGCCGAACGAGGAGACGACGGCGAGGTTGCAGAGAGGAGGACGAGCGAGGGAATTTGTGGAGATTTTTTTTTGCCATAAACCGGGAGAATATGGGGGGTTTATAAAAAGTTGACTTGCACCATAACGTAGGTTATAGTGTGTTACATTAATAACGTAACATAAGTTACAGGCAAAATAACCATAGTTATCAAACATTGTGTTTTTTAGACCTGTTACATAACAAATGGTCGACGTTACGTTATATAACGAGTTATAACGGGTTACATAACTGGTTTTTTAAAACACTGGTTAAGGCATACTTGCTATAATCTGTTGATAACTTTCAATATCAAATTTTGCATTGATTTTAATTCTTTGGAGCTGAGTCTCTGATATGAGAATAAATTAACCTTATAGTGTATTTTGTTTGAATTATAGATGCACTTGATTTTGGTGTGCCTGTTAGGTGCTTTTCACCCAGCAGAAGAGTAGTTTATGTTGCCGCACAAACAGTAAATAAGAGTCTGTCCGTAAATCCAATTCACAATTAACAAAATCTGAGAACTGGCTTTATCTATTTTATTTCTGTGTGTGTGGTGCGGTGTGGGTGGGTGGTGGTGGTGATATGAGGCTGGGGGTGGTTAAGTGCCCTACTTTAAATATACTAGCTTCAAATACCATGCATGCTGGTTCAAACAATGGAACCCTAGGTGGCTTTAACATGGAAAGGCTTGGGAAGTTCTGGCTACCTGTATTTCATTCTATTTCCTATGTGAAAATTCTAACATAAGATCAATCAAGTCAGTTTGCTAACTTATTATGCTTTGAACTCTTTATTGACGAAGGGATTCTGTCATGCATTCATCACTAGTTTGCTATGAATTAAAGAGGATAAAAATATAGGAGATGAAAAATTAACAAAAGGCAATGTGGAGAGATGTTATATCAAATATGTAAACATATATGAGAATTTTAGAGGAAAAGATTTGAGAGAGATGATAAGTCCTCTCTCTCTATATATTCTTATTTATAGACAAATACAATTACAACTTATAATATGAGTAAGACTCCTAATGCATAAAGAAATATGACTTCTAATTAGATAACTGTAAGATTCTCAATGCATAAAGCAATATGACTTCTAATGAGATAATTATATGACTCCTAATTAGATAACTAATCTAATCTAAGAGTCACACTCCTCAAGTTAGAGTATAGATATCAATTATGCGAAGCTTGCTGAAAGACTAGATAAAGACTTCCTTAATAAAGCTTTTCTAAACAAAATACATAAACTAGAAACAAATAAATACCGAATTGCTAATCTGATACCATAATGCTGAATCATTAATATCGATGTTGATGTTGAAGTTGTCAATCATATCAATTATGCAGAAAGATTGCATAAAATTTTTCTTGGATATAGTTAAGATTTTTACAGTTTTTAATCTCAATATATCCTCAAACTTAGTAAAGAATGAGGTTTTGAGAGATTCTCAAACTCAGTAGAAAGAGATTTTCAGAGATTCTCAAACTCAGTAGTAAAAGAGGTTTTGAGAGATCCTCAAATTCAGTTAAAAATCACTAAGAAAAGCATACCAGTCTTCACCCATCAAATATTTTTCCCTTGACTTTGCAATAGTAATCGATGAAAAAACTTGCAGCAGTAACATAAGTAGTTAGCAACACTATATATGAGTTGATAGCAACATCAGGAACTAGAAGCAGCACAGAGGAAGATGAAGCCGCAAGCAACAATAACAGACGAGCAGAGCACTGCAGTCGACAGCAATAGAGGAAGATGATGGCAGAAAAGTGACCCGACACTAGGTACATACCAGATGAGTGTGGTCCAACGCAGACTTGTGGATAGTATGAAAACGATGATCAGTGAAAAATTTGAGAGGCTCTAATACCATTTGAGAATTTTAGAGGAAAAGACTTGAGAGAGATGATGAGTTCTCTCTCTTTATATTCTTATTTATAGACAAATACAGTTATAACTCATAGTTTGAGTAGGAGTGTAGGACTCCTAATACATAAAGATATATGACTCCTAATTAGGTAACTATATGATTTCTAATATAAAAGTAATATGATTCCTAATTAGGTAACTATATGATTTCTAATATAAAAGTAATATGATTCCTAATTAGGTAACTATATAAGACTTCTAAAATATAAAACAATTTGATTCCTAATTAGATAACTAATCTAATCTAAGAGTTTAACAAACTGAAAATAACTATGCAAATATTTTTGAATTGCAAAAGGGAATATGTCACTGAAACATCAATCAAGTAGAACACTATTACATCATTACCTTCACCTTAGCATTTGATAACTTAAATGCTTAATGCTTTATGGTGATATAGTAGAAAAGCATATTTTTGGAAAAATGAGAAATCTCATAAGCTATATATTTCTTTTGAGATTAACATCTTAATATACATGACTAAATACTAAAAAGCAATCTGAAATAATCATTTCTCTTTCACAGAACCAGTATGACTTTGCATAGTGATGTTGCCAAAACCATCTATCCTTATTGCATGAATTTGTATTTGATTTTGTGAATCTTTACTAATTTGTTTTGCTAGGTTATCCTCTGCCTATCTGGGTGTGGGAAGTAGGGGCCAGTAGGGGAACTTGGTCGTCCTGACTTCTGAGAAATTCTATTTACTCATATGTATTTCGGTGATAAGATGAGGAGCGAACAAAGTTTTACCCAGTGAAAATAAGAAGTGGAAGAAGCATTTCCCTCTCACAAATCCATTTCAATTCTTTCCGCAAATTGGCACTGTAAGGATTGGATTGAACATCAATGTGAGAACTTGATTAATAGTTTAGGGTTTTAGTTTATACATATGCCTAACTTAGTACATCCTAAACTTGATTACCAATAAACATTGGGTGGTAATAGAATTTAAAATAATAGAGCATTTCTCCAAATAGCCAATCTAAACTAGGATTGCCAAGGCACGATGGAGCTAACACAAAAATTTCTGGTACATGGATAATGAAAACAATACGACCACGTTTATTTTTTTTTTGGTCATGCCTGGCTCGGCGCCAGGGCACTATCCATTCAGGACACAAATGGAGTTCGGATTGGTCCTGAATTTGAGGCACAATTACATATACTATTTAATAAACAACTAGTTTTATTAGTCATCTACATTAGATCCCAACCCTCATTTGAGTCATTTTCATCTTACCGTTACTCCAATTCTCAAACAAAATGACAGAGTGATAAGTTTTAATGACCTCTTACTCTTCATAATAGGTGTAAAGTAGACACAAAGTAGAAGATCCAAATTGGGCTCTAATAGGCTATTACGATTGAAGCACAAACAGAGGCATGAAATGATCGGTCCAGAACAGCACGTGCAGGGGTGTCAAATGAACGAGTTGTTTGTAAGCATTTTGGGTTTGGCTCGATATTGTGCTTGTTCTGGCTCGCTTGACGAATAAACGAGCCAAACTCGAGCTTGAATTTATGAACAAGCCGAACTTAAAATAGGCATGCTTGCTCAAGTTCGATTCGAATAAGCTCAATACATCTATGTATGCACGCATATGTACTAATTATTCATATTATGAACAAGGCTGTGATAATTTAAAAATATTTTATTTATCAAGGTGTGCATGTATCAATCACAAAATAAGGATGAAGATATCTACATGTGTATATCAATAATAAGCATGATTATAAAATTGTATCGATTATGAATAGAATTATGAAACTTGAAAATATGTAACTATTTTTCAATTTAATTTAAAGAACATTCTTACCATTGTTTAAGTTTATGCTCTTTTTTTTATTATTAAGAATGAAGATAATGTTCATACTATTTTGTATCAAGTTGAATCAAATTCACAATAGCGAAACAACTGATTTGATTTTGATTCTTTTACATTTTCGAGCTTTTACGAGCCGAACTCGAACATTCGAAATTCAAATCGAGCCAAACTCGAGCATTCTACTAAACTCAAAATATAAACAAGCCTAACTCGAGCTAGCTTGAAATGAATCATGAGCCGAACTCGAACAGGGCCAACTTGCTCGAGTTTGGCTCGTTTACACCCCCAGGCACGTGACCCGGTCCAATGGCCTGCTACATGGGCATATACGTCTAGGCCCATACAATGGTATGGGTCATACGTGGGCCTAGCTGCATTTACATGGGTCATGCTGGGCTTGACTAGGCACGACCCACTATCAACCGTAATCTAACTTATATGTTGGCTAGCCACTCCTAATAGGAATTGAAATGACTCCATGTGGATTAATAAGGAAAATTCAACAAGTAACCACATTTCTTTTCTTCTGCAATACCTTGAATTGAATACAAGTTCAAGTAAGGGAGCTCTCCAGCAATACAAATATACAATCATTTATATGTTTCATTGTTATCCGAACAATAATTATTGGAAAAAGAAACGCTGTGTGGCCCTTCTTTACCAAACCAATAGACATCTAGTGAGAAGAACAAGGTGTAAATTATATACTTGTGTGTGTGTGTGTTTTCCTTTTTGTTCGTTCTTAGTTTTTCGCTTATGATAATATTCGCATCTATAACAATTAATCATATATTACAGACAAAAGTTCTTCTTTTGTGATTGAAAGGCTATAAGCAGAACTTAGACCTAGGAGATCTTAGGGCTCATGGGCATAAATTTAACAAATTTCTACTTTTCAAACATGAATAGTTAATTCAAATTGTAATTTGAGTTGAAGGAATTGGTGCAGCTTAGCCTAATTACATTATTCTAGAATACACAAATTTCTTCGACAACTAAATTTAAGTTTATATATTTTAATCCCCCGCGTGCACAAAGGTCCTGGTCCCCTCCTTGCTGAAAAAACTATCTTTTTCAAATTCAACTTCTAGAAATGATGATTTTGAAGTAAAACATAATAATGCATAAATGCCCATTGCAGACACTCGCACATTATTTATAATTTGTAACTTTTAAATTTTAGCTAATTCTGAATAAATAGAATGTCATTATTCAAATCCTAGATATGGAGAAAATAATCTTCAAATCCTAGATATGGAGAAAATAATCTCTTGATGATTATGGTGTCACCATGGCTCTTGTTTCCAACTTCTAATCATCTTTGTTTGTTCAGAAAGAAATTTATGATGTACAACATTATTGACCTTTTGTCGCTTCTTTCTATAAATTCTTGCAGTTTCGTGATGAAATGCCCTTTGAATGATAAAATTTTACTAATCATATGTGACATGTTCCACGAGTGTTTCTCTTAATTATTGTCCATTCATCAATTCAGTTATTCATGTAATACATGGAGAGTACCATTTACTTATCTCATTATTATTTTCCGTGCCACAATACAGATGACTTATTTCATGTCTCTGAGTTCATATATGCTTATTTGATTATGAAAGAATGTTTTTACTGGTTTCTAGCCTTTATGTGATCTTCCACAATTCGTTTCAAAACCTTATCATTCTTTTTTCTGAATTATCCTAATGCTAAGTATGCAATTGTGTTAATTGACTTATATGTGTTCTCAAATTGAAAGAAAATTAAAAAATAAGCCTTTCTTGTGCATATTAGGCCAGTACTTACAAGCAGAGGTTGATGGGGGATTTGGACGTGATGTGATGGAGTTCTTGATTAAAAGAGATGTTGTTGCATACCGGTCTATGGCCACAAAAGTTACGTACATTTACCCGTTTACCACGGCTTTAGGTGACTCGAAAGGTCAGACAGAAAGGATGAATAAGATCATGGAAGAATTAGGCTGGTATGCTCCCAGTTTTGAATCTATGGATCAGCCCATGCAATCTTCAGCAGAAGATTTTATGGAGTAGCTATCGGTATTTTTCTTTTCTCCTTTTTGGTTTTATTTATAGAGGAGATAGTGTTATGCCCCGTGTTTGGAGCTTCCACACCATTTGTTGAACAGCTTAATATGTTAAACTAACTTTTATGAGAAATGAAGTGGTTATGATAAATATATTTCTACTTGTATTGTTACATCATATTATGACGAATGTATTTGAATTGCCATATCTCATACTAATTCATTATATATTCCAAACCCTATCCACTGAACCCTAGGTGAACTGCAAAAATTAGCAGGTTCGTTTTAGCCCAATTACATGTATCATCTTCGAATCAACTCATCTAGTCTGTTTATTAAAAAATTTATCATTCTGGTTTGCGAGTTAGCTTGGCTGACTGAACTTGACCTGTTTTTTGTTGGTTTCATGTTAGTTTGTTAATTTATCAGGTTGTGTTCATAATTATGAACTGAATTGACTAATGGATATGTGTTAGATGAAACCCACAAATATATGGGTCTCAACATATTGTTCACCAGACCTGAGCCGTGCACTAGATTGCCCATGTAATTATTTATCAAATAAGAAACAATTAATTTATCATCTAAAAAAACAATTAATTTAACTAAGAAAACACATAATCCAATAGCATAGTGTTTGCCTTATCGGCTTTTCAAGTGAAAATTTCCAAGATATCTTTGATAGACAAATAGTTTGGAATTATCCAAAGAGATTTTGAGATGTTTGTTAGAAAAGATTTCCTTTCTTCGTAATTGAAATTGGCACTGCATGAAACATCTTGGTGGAGAATGTTGGTTTTGGTCCAATCCTTCAAGAACATATACCAGCTTATTGGGAGATTTTCGTTCCAGGTTTAAGATCCATACCTAAGCTAAGAATCCAAATAATCAGTTGGTCTCTCTCTTGGGTGGGTAGAACTCTAGTCTTTGTCTGCCAACCACATTTTGAGCCCTTGTTTCTCTTCACTTATCAAAAATCAGAGTTAAAAAATCATGGGCATTTTCATACATCCACCATTACAAAAAATTTCTTTGGCTTGTGTACTTTATATCATCATCATCATCATCATCATCATCATAATTACTATGTTGGGGTCAGGGTTAGGATTGGGGTAAGGTTATATTGTTTTTTTTAATATATATTTATCATCATTATTTTTTATTTTATTCTTTTTAAAGGTTTGTTATTTTTATTATTTTCACCAAGTTAAGTAGATGAAGTTGATAAACATTCTCTATGTATGCAAAGCACCAAATATATGTTGAGGAACTCGAATACTTGATAGAATATATGTTGTGATAGATATAATAGAAAGTTTAAATAATGCCACTGGCCAGCTTATTTAAATTTTAGAGAAATTTTCTTCCACAAAGAGAGGCAGAGATTATTGTCCGACTTACATTTTCAAATGACATGAAATAATTACTTCTACCATATGATTTTATGATTTCGTTAACAAGATTAGAAAACAAATAAGAGTGGGAAATAGAACCTGCAAAACTAATTTAAAGAACAAGGAGATATTTATTTTATTTTTATTATTATTTTTTAATATTAGGCCGTAGCGGGACTTGAGCCCGGGACTCCCTACAACCCACTCCCACCCTTTTTTACTACTGAGCCAGGCAACAAGGAGATATTTAGATATAAATAATAGGTTACATTAACACAATTCCACCTAATTTACTAGATTATAAAACAGTGTGTAAAATGTGAAGCATACTTCATTGCTTTCTTGTATGATTGCTGCAATTATAGTTTATGGAACACATGTTGGAGGAAAATTAGGCCTTTACAAAAAATTATTTTGGTGAAAGATCCTCTAGGTTTTGAGTAATTTGGGTTCTTGACAAAGTTTGTACTTGTTGTAAATTTCTTTTTATAATTGTTATCCTGTACATTTTGATCTACATCTTGCTCATTATTGGATTGCCTAAGTATCTCTAGTACTAGAATGATTGCAAGTCTCTGCACTTGATTTCATCATGCGCCTTCTATAATGCCATTAGTGTACTAGATTTGATCCTTATGATTGGAGTCCTCTCAAGTAATCATTCGCACTAATTTTGTCTCAAAATAAAAAAAATTATTGTAGCTTATCTTATCTTAATTGATACCAACTTTAATTTTTATTAGTGAACGATTACTATATCTTAGGAAAGATTAATATTTTTTTTGCACTTGATAGTTGCAGGGTTTGTAAATTGTGTAGTATGTTTGTTTCTAAAGCTGCAAGAATTTGAAGAAGAAAATCAAATCAAATATTATTGCAATTCTTTGATGTTGGTGGTTAAGATTATGCCCTAGGACTGTCCTCAAAAAGAAAAAGAAAACCCATGATATCATGAGGTCTGGACATTCTCCAGCATTTGATAATAATTGAGAAAGTATCCCTACCATCTTAGGCCCAGTTTATTTTAAGCCGTAGTTATAGATTTATAAACCTTTACTTACAGTTCTCCAAAAAATGTTCTTACTAATTTAATGTTCAGTTTGTATATAAATGGAGTTATTTAAAACTCTGTATTTCTTTTCCTTCCATTTATCCTTTGGAGCTAAGAAAAATCTGGATATTTCTAAAGTGTACTTAGGCCTAACTTTTGGAGTTACATAACTGCAGTTTGGTAAAACTGTGAGTGATACCTCATGTTAGTTTTTTAGAGTTAAGAAACTTAACTACAGAAAAAACATTTAAGAAAACAAAACTACAGAGTCAAACATGCCCTTAATCTCTTTTAACCATCAACTTAAAAGTTTTAAGACCCATGATCACAAGTAATTAAGTAATCAAAGTGAGCTTAACAGTCACCCATGATTTCACTTTTCCATTAGTTTTTTTTTTTATTTTTCACTTGTTCAGCTATCCCTTTCCCTCTTTCTTGTATGTTTGTCCCTAATAAGTTAAATTACTTCAAAATAATGAAAATAGTCCTTTTCTCTTATTTTGGCTATAATTCTGAAATAGTATTTGAAAGGGATGTAACTCAATAAAAGCAACTGAAAGGGATGTCCCAATTCCAAGTTGATATGATGCATGACATTCATTCAATTAGATTCACTAAATAGAAATTAACCAGGAAACTTTTATTTAGAGGCAAATAAGCCAAATCAAGAAAGATTACATCCAGGTGGTGGTGGTGGTTTGGGGGGGGGGGGGTGGGGGGTGGGGCGGGGCGCGCATCTTGTAAGTACCACACAGGCCCTCAGGCTTCCCAGTGTTCCTCTTCATCCTTATGTACCCTTTCTCGCCCCACTTCGGCCCCCATGAGTTCTTCACGATGATGAAACCCTGGCTGTTGGATGACCTGTATCCGACTACGACCCCAATGATCCAGCTCACTCCTATAAGGCCCATCAAACACCCCCTGCGCGTTCAAAACTCATATTACCTGTGAACACAAGATTTTCCAGTTACGAATGTAGTTTCCGTGCATTTTGCATGTGTCCAGAAATCTAGATGACACGAGGGTTCTACTAATTTACAGAAGACTTACCCCACTGTGGAATTGGAAATCTCTGCCAGAAACCTCGATGGCAACACTGACAGGCTGGTGAGCTAGTGCTTCCAGGAGGTCCTCCTCGCTGTTTTGTGGCACGTCCTCGTAACTGCTGATTGTCGTGGCATCTAAATCGCCCTAAAAACAAGAAGATGAGGATGAGGAGGAGGAGGAGGAAGAAGTCGCGCTCATTAGCCCTCTGCTAATTAATTTGCATTCAATGAGGTTGAGTCCTAATTTTGTAGAGTTGATTAGTGGTCACCCTTTGTTCGTCTCAGGTTCCTTCTTCCATGAGATAAGGGTAGTCGTCTTCGGTGTGGAGACCCCCGCTTGAAACAATGTAGGAGAAGGCACGGTCCATGGTGCCACCATTGCATCTGTTGTTGTTGGATGTGTTGCAGTCGGTAAGCTCCTGCTCGGAGTGTGCTGTGAGGTTTCCTGTAACAGTCTGGTTGATTCCTTCGACGGCTGCTACTGTTCAGAATGCCCAGCAGCTACCTGCATCCATTCATTTCTTTATTTGGTTTTATGAAGTTGGAGCTACAATCTTTTCCTAACTGTACTGAAGTGTTTGAATTGCTTGCCACATTGGCCTTGGTCCTTGACATAGATAACTGCCATCTTCTTCCTCCAATCCACCGATTTTGGCAATTCCACAACATCTCCATACCTGAAGCCAGAACTGGCATCTCTCCTTCGTGGCAATTGATCTGTCCTGAGTCCAAGATACCTCTGCTTGAACTCCTCATTGCTCAGGTCTGCAAACACATCGAGTCCAAGCCAGTAGCTACTCCGCTGCTTGTTTGTCTCATCGACGTGCTTGAGATTGTCCTTGAAGATCTCAAACCTCAGTTTCTCCTTGAAGCTGCGATAGGACTTCCCGTGCTCCGACATCCATGAAGAGATCAATGAGCCTGTCAGTGAAAGTAAGGTCGGATTCCGAGTAGCCAACAATGGAGAATTCTCTTGGGAAAGAGAAGCATGATGGGAGGAGGCACAGTAAGAGGAGGGCAACAAGGGAGAGGAGCTTCATTGTGTATGTGATTGAGATCAGTCCTTGTGTGAGATAGCATGAATGAGAGTTATATGTAGGTTTTTCTTCTCATGTTGCTTACAAGCAAAACAGAGTGGGATATACATGCAGTGGGGTGAGGCTTAAGCACAAGAATGCCATGGCTTGAAGCTTGCTTCAACAAAGACTTCAGTTCCAAGATTGATTGAATTCAGACAAGTTCCAACAATTCAACCCACTTTTATCGAAGAAGTTTCTTGTGCTTAGAAATGTTGTGGTGTTTACAATCTGAAAATGAGCATCTTATTGAAGCTGGTCAGGTTGAAGCCGGTGACTCGCGGAGAGGCCGTTTGTTTCCTCAAAAGAAATCCCGAAGTCCCTGAAGTGGGGGATCAAGCAAGTTCGATTGTTCATGATGTTTAATAGATTTCTTTTAATGTACTAACTAGATATATCAGTATATCGTCGCTGTCAGTGGGAAACTGATCGATCAGTCAGGAGGAAGATGAGAGGGTAGATGAAGAAAAAGGAGAAAGAAGGGGGAGCTGAGAGAGGAAGAAGAAAGAGGGGGTCGACGTTGCTCTCGGATGAAAACAGACAGACAAACAGACAAAGTTTTTATATGAATGACATGAGAGAAACTCATTTTGGTCGGTTTTGATTAATACAATAATAACACAGGACAAAACAAAAGTAACAATCGAATGAACAGAAAAGAAATATAAATAATAAAAATGTGAAAACTATGTTACTTCAATCGATAATAAGCAATTTTTATATGCATAGATGTAGACTTTATTTTTTATTACTCCACGTAAAAGAAGAACTTGAGAAGAGTTGCAAGACATCTGATTTGTAATCAGATGGTTACAAGTGAAGGACTCGGGGCACCATCTCAAAAAACTAGTCTGTTAGGTGGAGTTGCCCAAATTCTTATAAACCCAAGACCATTCCTACGTCTAGCCGATGTGGGACTATTTGTTCAACCCAAATCCCAACAACAAAATCCCAACAACAAATCCTGACATACCACAACCAACATCAGGACCTCTCTCTATAATTTCATAAGTAACAACTGTAACACTATTATATCACAGTTCATGCAAATAATATTGTAATACCCCGTTTCCGGAATACGTACTTAGTTGCGTATTCAGCTTTTCGATCGTATTTTCCGATTTACTTCCCGTATTTGACCGATTTCAGTTTCAAATATCATTTTCTAATATATTAGATTTTATATGAATTTCTGGAATTTTCTTAAATTAAAATGAATTTCTTCAAAACCGGTGTCGACCAGCGTCGCTGATCGATTCCCGAATTTTTATCTTACAAACAGTTAGGAATTTCTTAGGAATTTCTAGAAAGTCCTTTAGACATTATTTCTTAGAATCGAATTTTCTACCTAAATACTTTTTCTGAGAATTTTCTGAATTTATAAAAATTCCAACGGAGTCGGTAGATAACTGATTCCGGGATTTTTAGTTTTAAAATTATAAATTATTTCTTCAAACGAATTTCACCATGAGTCTTCAAATATTATTGTTGATTTTTGGTAAAACTTTCGGGTCGTTCCGAGATACTTGAATTTCGGACGATTTCGGCATTTTCCGGAATGTTTCCGCAACTTTGACTTAAACCTGGAAATTTGTCTTTTCAACATTTTTAATTTTTCAAGCCAAAGAAAATATCTTCCTTTTATAATTCTATTTCCTTTCCTTTTCTTTATTCCCTTTACTTCCTTCACAAACTCCTAATTTCCCAATTTTCCAATAATTGCAATTCTCCACAAAATTCCACCTCATTTCCCACCTACTTCCTCATTAATGCCACTCTCTCTCTCTCTCCCATGGCCGGCCAAGTGGCCAGGTGAGGGGCACCTCACCCCCTCCTTTTTGCAAAAACACCCTTCACTTCTATCTTATTACACCTCCTTCACAAAATCCCCATCATATTTAACCTCTTCCTTTACATTTTACTTCTCTTCTTCTCCACTTCAACAAAAGAGAAGCTCTCACCAACTCCCTCATCCTTCTCAACCTCAACCCTAACTCCAAGAACACCACAAGATCTTCACCTCTAGCTCAAGCAACTGATTTGGAGCTTGGATCGTAGCTCTTTTCGTCGCCAAGGATCACATAGGTGCCATTTGACGACCACACTCTTCCCGGACTCGTAAAGCTTCAATCAAACCTTTCCTAGTGAGTATATTTACTCACCAAGACTTGTCTAATTCTCAGTCTATTTGTGTTTTCAAATCTTGTATGCTTTTGTCTTCAAAATCATGTTAATTGACCATCAAACAAAACCCTAGAAATCTGTTCTGTTCCCTGTTTTCCCACGATTAGTCGACTTGACCTAGGGGCTAGTCGACTAGAAACCCTTAGTCTAAACTTAACCTTTTCTGATTTTCACAGTTTTAGTCGACTAGACCAAATTATTAGTCGACTTGAGACCCCTAGTCGACTAACCATTTCCAATTAGTCGACTAGTTTTTCCTGAAACGGATACCCGACTCTCTGTTGTACAGTATTAGTCGACTACAAATCCCTGTTAGTCGACTTACGTATCTATTAGTCGACTACCCTTTCAACCCTAGTCGACTAACTTCTCCTGGAACTGAAACCAACTCTCTGGAACCCAGTATTAGTCGACTAGTCCAGACTGTTAGTCGACTTACCCTGGTTATTAGTCGACTACTCCTTCCAATTAGTCGACTAATTCTGGCAATCTGTTTTAGTTGATTTCTTTCTTGAATTCGGATCTTATCATTGGTTCATGTGCTATGTATTATTGTTACTTGTGCTTCATGACTGCTACCTCATGACATGTTACTTGATGGATCTCACCACTTGTTACACCATGACTTGTTATTACATATTCTTGCTTTATAACTTGTTAAATTGTGAATATCAACCCTTATCATGCTATCTCTTAAACCAAGCATGATACACTTGACTTTTGTATAAAATGGACCAACTTACATATGGGTCGGGGGAAACATGCGGATATCGATATGGGTTCGTGTTTACAGTGGCATTAGGTATATTGTACAATCATATTTCCGGTCTGACCTGAGGGCCTCCAGGGGACCGAGGGGAGTGCTTGCTCCCTCTTCCTGAATACTGTCATGACAAAGGGCATACATAAGTCCCTCCTGATAGGCCTTGCGGCTGGTTCCGTCATCAAGCAACGGAACACCCTGGACCGTGGTCCCGGGCATGCACGGGACCCACTGTAAACATAGTTCGTCGATACAACCGCTGTTTCCAATAACAACCTTGCTTTACTAGGATATGGATCTATGTGCTCTGGGACGCTGGGTCACATAGTTAGATATCACAGTAAGACAAGTAATAATAATAAGACGTTAACTGTAGATTCATTGTATTAGGATTTTATTTCTTCATGCTTTTCATACTTGTTAGTTGATATTCCTTATAACTGTTTCATCCTTCTTTATTCATGTCCCTTAGCCACTTGGCTATAGTTTGTTTATTGTTATATGTCTTGACTCCTTGGATTTGCACATTCAGATTCCGAAGCTTGGAACGAAGTGGAGCCATCCACAGAGGACCAAGCTTACCTTAGTGAGCAGGCGGACTAGTTCCAGTCCCCTCGTGCCAGACTTACCTTTTGACTCACGAGATCTTCTTTCTACTTGTGAGCTTTTTGTATACATATTTGTATATATTTCTTTTGGACTTGGTTATGATGTAATACACATGTAATGTGTAATACTTTATAATATCCTGTGATAACTTTGTATGTGTACTTCTTGTGTTGGCATATGTATGGATACCACGCTTTGTCGTGTACTCTGATCCTTGCTGTACTTTTTGCTTAGCGTATATACGTGTGGGGCATTTTCTGACCTACGTATATACGTCGCAGTGACGTCCCCGTATCTGTGGAATCGGGGCGTTACAGGTTGGTATCAGAGCCTAGGCTCTCACACCTAAAGTACAATCAAGCGGCAAATCCTAGTAATTTGCTATTGCCAACTACAATGTACAAAGTTATCTAGTCCTTCTTGATTCCTCCTTGATTCCATTTTGTATCCTAAACTCCTTCCATTTTCTCAATTCCAGTTATCTTTTCCTAACTCGGTATGGAGAGAAGAACGGGACGTAACCACTCGGGGCAATCGTCGAATGGACCCACGGGAGAGAATGTGGACATTCTAAGGGTCATTCAGACTATGATGGAGAACCAGCAGCAACAGACCGAACTTCTTCGGCAGGAGTTGGCAGCCCCTAAGGAACAGAGGCCGGGGAATATTTCAGATTTCAGACGGCTGCAACCGGCCATATTCACGGGTGAAGAGAAACCCCTGGATGCCGAGCAATGGTTGACGGACACCACAGATTTGCTGAATGCAGCCAGAGTACCAAAGGAGAACCAAGTTGAGGTCGCCAAGATTCAGTTAAAAGATATAGCCAGAACTTGGTGGCTCGCTGAGGAGGCCAGACTGGAGAAGCCTGTCACGTGGGACACGTTCTCCAAGAGCTTTTATAGCAGGTTCTTCCCTGCTACTGCTCAGAAGGACATGGAGGAGCAGTTCATCAGATTGCAGCAGTGGAACAAGTCCGTGGATGAGTACGCCGCGGAGTTTCTCAGACTTAGCCGCTTTGCTCCGTACATGGTGACTGATGAGGAGAAGCGGGCTAGTAGATTCCAGCAGGGCTTGCAGATGGACATTCAGATGTTCTTGATGCCCCAGCAGCTGAAGACTTATTCAGAGGTTCTCACCATAGCTCGAGAGGTGGAGCGTGGGTTAGAGAAGAAGCAAGCCAACCAGATGAGGAACCAAGCCATGAAGAGGCCGTTTGCACCAATGGGAAGAGGAGGCCCATACAGAGCAGCTAAGGTTCAGGCCAGGCAACCATTCAGACCAGCTCCTTACCAGATGGCTCAATCAGGTCCTATCTGCAACTTTTGCCAGAAACCGGGTCATTCTCAGCAGAATTGCCGGAGGGCAAATGGATTGTGTTTGGTGTGTGGGTCCCGAGACCATTCTGTAGAGGCCTGTCCACATAGGAGAATGGGGATTGCAAATCAGACTTTGCCAGCACTTCCAGGACCCAATGGACAGAGAGTAATTCCAGGGCCACTTGGGCAGAGGAACCTGGGACCGGTGATGAGGAGAGCTCTTCCCCTTCCTCCACAGCATGTTGTTCGCCCAGTCCAGAGAGGAGCCAGGACTGCAGCAGGGCGTGGTAGAGGTCAGGCTTACAATTTGTCAGCAGCAGAGGCTGAGACATCTGAGGAGGTGATAACAGGTACCATCAGAGTTCATTCTAAACCTGTCCTCGCTCTCTTTGATTCCGGTGCTTCCCATTGTTTTATCTCAGACCATTTTGTGGCATTGCATTCTATACCTGTTAGATCTTTAGACCACAAATGGGATATTAATACTGGGAATGGAGTAGTCGTATCTTCTAGAGTTTGTACTGATTGTCCAGTAGAACTTTGTGATAAGACCTTGGCCATAGATATGCTCGTACTAGACACCAAAGGGTACGACGTAATCTTAGGCATGACCTGGCTCAGTCAGTACCATGCAGTTATTGATTGTAGGGAGAAGAAGATTATTTTCAGGATCCCTCATCAACCGGAGTTCCAATTTAGTGGGGAAGTGAAGTCTACCAAGGGAAAGACTCGGATGACTACTTCGGAGGTTCAGAAGCAGAAGGTACCGGTGTGGGATGAATTCCCAGGAGTATTTGCTGAGATCTCAGGACTGCCACCTGACAGGGTGATCGAGTTCTCCATTGACACAGTTCCAGGAGCAGCTCCTATATCCAAGGCTCCGTACAGGATGGCATCGACGGAGTTAGAGATTTTGAAGAAGCAGCTGCAGGAATATTCAGACAGGGGATTGATTAGGCCAAGTACTTCACCATGGGGAGCTCCAGTACTGTTGGCGAACAAGAAGGATGGTGGTAAGAGACTTTGTATTGATTATAGGGAATTGAACAAAGTTACCATCAAGAACAAGTATCCCTTACCCAGGATTGATGACCTGTTTGATCAGCTTCATGGAGCCCGTGTATTCTCTAAATTGGATTTACAATCGGGTTACCATCAGCTGAGGGTGAAGAAAGAGGATATCCCGAAGACTGCATTCAGGACCCGTTATGGCCACTATGAGTTTCTAGTTATGCCTTTCGGAGTCACTAATGCCCCTGCAGTTTTCATGGATTTAATGAACCGAGTGTTCTCGCCCTATCTGGATCAGTTTGTTGTTGTTTTTATAGATGACATCCTGATCTATTCAAAGAGCAGCAGGGAACATGCAGAACACTTGAGGATTGTATTGCAGACTCTACAGCAGGAGCAGCTTCATGCTAAGAGGAGCAAGTGTGATTTCTGGTTGGACAGCATAGCCTTCCTTGGACACATGGTTTCAGCAGAAGGAATTTCAGTTGACCCCAGCAAAGTCCAGGCAGTGAGGGATTGGCCAATTCCAAGGACGGTGACTGAGATTAAGAGTTTTCTTGGACTAGCCGGATATTACAGACGCTTTGTCCAAGATTTCTCTAGGATTGCAGCTCCGTTGACCAAGCTCACCCGGAAAGGGGAAAGGTACATTTGGACAGAGGAGTGTACCGCAGCATTTGAGCAATTGAAGCAGAGGCTCATTTCAGCTCCAATCTTGAGGACTCCCTCAGGGAGAGGAGGGATGGTCATATTCAGTGATGCATCAGGGAAAGGCCTGGGGTGTGTACTAATGCAACATGATCATGTTATAGCATATGCATCTAGGCAACTGAAGACTCATGAGCGGAATTACCCAACTCATGACTTGGAGCTAGCAGCTGTTATATTTGCCTTGAAGATCTGGAGGCATTATCTTCTGGGAGATAAAGTGTTGATATACACGGATCACAAGAGCCTCAAGTATATCTTCTCACAGAAAGAGTTGAACATGAGGCAGAGGAGGTGGCTCGAACTGATGGCAGACTATGATATTGACTTGCAATATCATCCAGGCAAGGTCAATACAGTTCCAGATGCACTGAGCAGGATGCCAGAGAATAGAGTGCTTGTCCAGCTTACTCAGCAGAAGGAGTTGATTCAAGACATCATCAGATTGGACTTGATGTTGGTACAAGGAGGTGATAAGGCAGGACAGTTCATGACTTTGCAGATTCAGTCAACATTGATAAATGAGATCAAGGAAGCTCAAAAGGAAGATCCCAGATTGCAGAAATTCCGAGCTCAGGTAGAGGCTGGATTGAGGACTGATATCTGTATTCATCCAGATGGTGCTTTGTATTATGGTAGCAGGATTTGTGTTCCCCAAGGAGAAATTAGACAGAAGGTTCTAGCAGAGGCACACAGTTCAGCTTATTCTATACACCCAGGGGGAACCAAGATGTATCAGGACTTGAAGAAGCAGTTTTGGTGGAATGCTATGAAAAGGGAGATAGCTCAGTTTGTAGCCAAGTGCTTGGTGTGCCAGCAGATAAAGATAGAGCATCAGAGATCAGCTGGACTTCTTCAACCTTTGCCGATACCCGAATGGAAGTGGGAGCACATCACTATGGATTTTGTTACGGCATTACCCCGAAGTCCTAAGGGTAATAATGCCGTGTGGGTAATCATTGATCGCCTCACCAAGTCAGCCCACTTCATACCATTCAGGGTGGGTCAGTCAACAGAAGTTTTGGCAGACAAGTACATGAAGGAGATAGTTCGTCTACATGGAGTTCCAGTTAGTATTGTTTCAGACAGAGACACCAGATTCAGATCTCATTTCTGGGAAAGTCTCCAAGAGAGTCTGGGAACTCGTCTGAAGTTCAGTACTTCATATCATCCTCAGACAGACGGACAATCAGAGAGGACCATCCAGATTCTTGAAGATATGCTAAGGGCTTGCATGATTGAGTTCAAGGGATCATGGGAAGATCATCTTCACTTGGCGGAGTTTTCTTATAATAACAGCTACCAGGCAAGTATCAAGATGGCACCCTTTGAAGCATTGTATGGAAGAAAGTGTAGATCACCGATCTGTTGGGATGAAGTCGGTGAGAGGACACTTTTGGGGCCAGAAATCCTGATTCAGACAACAGAGAAAGTCAGGATCATCAGAGACCATCTCAGAGCAGCACAGAGTCGGCAGAAGAGTTGGGCTGACACTCAGAGAAGGCCATTGGAATTCCAGGCCGGAGATCATGTGTTTTTGAAGATATCACCTACCAAGGGAGTAATCCGGTTCGGTGTTCGTGGAAAGCTTAGTCCGAGATATATCGGCCCATTCGAGATTTTGGACCGAGTGGGAGATGTGTCTTATAGATTGGCGTTACCGCCATCTTTGGATGGAGTTCACAATGTTTTCCACGTGTCACAGTTGCGGAAGTATGTCAGGGATGATAGTCATATCCTGGATCACTCCGAACTGGAACTACAACCGGATTTGTCATATCAGGAGCAGCCGATGGCCATACTGGATAGAAGTGTCAAGACACTGAAGAACAAGGCAATACCATTGGTGTTGGTGTCTTGGAACAGACATGCACCAGGAGAGGCCACATGGGAACGAGAGGACGTTATCCGAGAGCGTTATCCTCAACTTTTCACTTCCTAACTGGTAAAATTCTTCCCTCTTATCCTTCTTTCCTGTTATCTTTCACTTCCTGTTATCTTTCTTTCCTGTTACCTTCCACTTTCTGAAATTTCGAGGACGAAATTTTTGTAAGGTGGGTGGATTGTAATACCCCGTTTCCGGAATACGTACTTAGTTGCGTATTCAGCTTTTCGATCGTATTTTCCGATTTACTTCCCGTATTTGACCGATTTCAGTTTCAAATATCATTTTCTAATATATTAGATTTTATATGAATTTCTGGAATTTTCTTGAATTAAAATGAATTTCTTCAAAACCGGTGTCGACCAGCGTCGCTGATCGATTCCCGAATTTTTATCTTACAAACAGTTAGGAATTTCTTAGGAATTTCTAGAAAGTCCTTTAGACATTATTTCTTAGAATCGAATTTTCTACCTAAATACTTTTTCTGAGAATTTTCTGAATTTATAAAAATTCCAACGGAGTCGGTAGATAACTGATTCCGGGATTTTTAGTTTTAAAATTATAAATTATTTCTTCAAACGAATTTCACCATGAGTCTTCAAATATTATTGTTGATTTTTGGTAAAACTTTCGGGTCGTTCCGAGATACTTGAATTTCGGACGATTTCGGCATTTTCCGGAATGTTTCCGCAACTTTGACTTAAACCTGGAAATTTGTCTTTTCAACATTTTTAATTTTTCAAGCCAAAGAAAATATCTTCCTTTTATAATTCTATTTCCTTTCCTTTTCTTTATTCCCTTTACTTCCTTCACAAACTCCTAATTTCCCAATTTTCCAATAATTGCAATTCTCCACAAAATTCCACCTCATTTCCCACCTACTTCCTCATTAATGCCACTCTCTCTCTCTCTCTCCCATGGCCGGCCAAGTGGCCAGGTGAGGGGCACCTCACCCCCTCCTTTTTGCAAAAACACCCTTCACTTCTATCTTATTACACCTCCTTCACAAAATCCCCATCATATTTAACCTCTTCCTTTACATTTTACTTCTCTTCTTCTCCACTTCAACAAAAGAGAAGCTCTCACCAACTCCCTCATCCTTCTCAACCTCAACCCTAACTCCAAGAACACCACAAGATCTTCACCTCTAGCTCAAGCAACTGATTTGGAGCTTGGATCGTAGCTCTTTTCGTCGCCAAGGATCACATAGGTGCCATTTGACGACCACACTCTTCCCGGACTCGTAAAGCTTCAATCAAACCTTTCCTAGTGAGTATATTTACTCACCAAGACTTGTCTAATTCTTAGTCTATTTGTGTTTTCAAATCTTGTATACTTTTGTCTTCAAAATCATGTTAATTGACCATCAAACAAAACCCTAGAAATCTGTTCTGTTCCCTGTTTTCCCACGATTAGTCGACTTGACCTAGGGGCTAGTCGACTAGAAACCCTTAGTCTAAACTTAACCTTTTCTGATTTTCACAGTTTTAGTCGACTAGACCAAATTATTAGTCGACTTGAGACCCCTAGTCGACTAACCATTTCCAATTAGTCGACTAGTTTTTCCTGAAACGGATACCCGACTCTCTGTTGTACAGTATTAGTCGACTACAAATCCCTGTTAGTCGACTTACGTATCTATTAGTCGACTACCCTTTCAACCCTAGTCGACTAACTTCTCCTGGAACTGAAAACCAACTCTCTGGAACCCAGTATTAGTCGACTAGTCCAGACTGTTAGTCGACTTACCCTGGTTATTAGTCGACTACTCCTTCCAATTAGTCGACTAATTCTGGCAATCTGTTTTAGTTGATTTCTTTCTTGAATTCGGATCTTATCATTGGTTCATGTGCTATGTATTATTGTTACTTGTGCTTCATGACTGCTACCTCATGACATGTTACTTGATGGATCTCACCACTTGTTACACCATGACTTGTTATTACATATTCTTGCTTTATAACTTGTTAAATTGTGAATATCAACCCTTATCATGCTATCTCTTAAACCAAGCATGATACACTTGACTTTTGTATAAAATGGACCAACTTACATATGGGTCGGGGGAAACATGCGGATATCGATATGGGTTCGTGTTTACAGTGGCATTAGGTATATTGTACAATCATATTTCCGGTCTGACCTGAGGGCCTCCAGGGGACCGAGGGGAGTGCTTGCTCCCTCTTCCTGAATACTGTCATGACAAAGGGCATACATAAGTCCCTCCTGATAGGCCTTGCGGCTGGTTCCGTCATCAAGCAACGGAACACCCTGGACCGTGGTCCCGGGCATGCACGGGACCCACTGTAAACATAGTTCGTCGATACAACCGCTGTTTCCAATAACAACCTTGCTTTACTAGGATATGGATCTATGTGCTCTGGGACGCTGGGTCACATAGTTAGATATCACAGTAAGACAAGTAATAATAATAAGACGTTAACTGTAGATTCATTGTATTAGGATTTTATTTCTTCATGCTTTTCATACTTGTTAGTTGATATTCCTTATAACTGTTTCATCCTTCTTTATTCATGTCCCTTAGCCACTTGGCTATAGTTTGTTTATTGTTATATGTCTTGACTCCTTGGATTTGCACATTCAGATTCCGAAGCTTGGAACGAAGTGGAGCCATCCACAGAGGACCAAGCTTACCTTAGTGAGCAGGCGGACTAGTTCCAGTCCCCTCGTGCCAGACTTACCTTTTGACTCACGAGATCTTCTTTCTACTTGTGAGCTTTTTGTATACATATTTGTATATATTTCTTTTGGACTTGGTTATGATGTAATACACATGTAATGTGTAATACTTTATAATATCCTGTGATAACTTTGTATGTGTACTTCTTGTGTTGGCATATGTATGGATACCACGCTTTGTCATGTACTCTGATCCTTGATGTACTTTTTGCTTAGCGTATATACGTGTGGGGCATTTTCTGACCTACGTATATACGTCGCAGTGACGTCCCCGTATCGGTGGAATCGGGGCGTTACAAATACTCTCTCTCTCTCTCTCTCTCTCTCTCTCTCTCTCTCTCTCTCTCTTCTTCTTCTTCTTCTTCTTCTTCTTCTTCTATAGCTTCAAGCTGAGGCCAAGGTTGGGATCTCCACAGCTCTCATCACGAACATGATCGAACCCTAGGTTATGAACCTTACCTTCCCAATGGCGGCCGCCCTCCTCCTCCCAACGACCAAGGAAATCCATTGTCACCATTGTAGCCTCGCTATCGAGCTTTTGGGACTCAAACATGGCCTTGTGTTCTCTCTGCATCTCCTCTATTTCTTTGCGATGTGCGGTCTGATGACCGCCCAGTGCCTGTGAGCTCATGAAGCTACGGTACAGAAAGAACATGCGTGTGCTTCACGTTGCTGCTTCATTAGCTTGCTAGCTTCATGCTCAGGAGGAAGAAGACGATCCTTTTCGCTCATGTTGATGAAGGAAAGATCGAGCCTTTAGTGTATATTTGGTTTGCTTACCACATAGGAATCTGGGATGAAATTCTTCCAATTATCTTGTAATTTCAGTGTATCTTCAGAGATCCTATGAATATATATATAGTGCCATATCCAGTTTTGAAAATATTAGAAAGATGGAGATAGCATTCGTGAAGAAGGAAATAGAGGATGAGATGCATGCAAAAGAGAGATGGAAGACTTCTTTATGAATGCAAATGCAAATTAGTTGTTTCAGAGGTGAATGCTATCCATGTATGTTGGTATATTTGAATGTGAAGTGTAGATGGAGCATATCTTGCTCTTTGTATCTTCAGGGTTATATAAAAATTGGGTTTCTAGGATCTAGATTCCTAACAAATCTCTTATTTGTATAGAAAATAACATATTTGGATATAAGTCTCTCATAATTTATTGCCTACTTGTTATTAACCCCTCTAACTAATAATTTATCCAAAAACAAAGAATATTCTATTACTTTCTAACTAAGTTAGCATTTTTATCTTATTACCTCTTCTCCTCCTACTCCTACTCCTGTCAATTCAAGTTAATCAACAATTTTCTTGTCTTTTTCTTTTCTTTGTTTTATTGGCTTCTCTTACTCGTACTTCTCTTCTCGCAAAGAATTTTTCTTTTAGAATTTTTATCAAATGCACTCTCTCTCTCTCTTGCAACTCCAAAGTTCGAGACACATTTGTAATTTAACATGAGTTTGTGTCATGATTACTTACAGAATTTGAATGAAATAAATAGTAAATGACTGATATCAAGTGAACTTTATATTGTTGCGTCTAATATGCAAATATGATATTGTTAGGGACTAATATTTAAATAAAAAATTTGTTAAGTAATAATACCTTAAAGACTCATAAAAATTATATATACTTAACGGAATACAAGTAAACTTTATCTTTATCTATCATGTAAACAAGTAAAATATAAGTAATTAATTTGAAAAGAAAAAAAAAAACAAGGTTTTTCCTCAAACGAGGCTTTAAATCATATCAAGTAATATTATGGCATTCATTCAAACAAAACTTAAAGATTCAGTGGGCCCTCTTGCATATATTGAGTTTAGGAAAAAAAAAAACAAATATGAGCAATAAAGTACCATACTACACTCCTCAAAATCTTAACATTTTTTTCCCTCTATTAATATACACTTTTTTATAATGGAAGAGAAATAGAAAAAAACAAAATAAGGAAACTAAGATCTCAAGTAATACTATTTCCAACATTTAGGGGCCGTTTGTTTCGCGTAAAACTCCGTAATTCATAAATGACTTACTACCCAGTTACAACTACGGCGTTTGTTTGGACCGTAATTCGTAAAAGACTTACGTAACTCAACTAACACTCACTTGCAACCCAGTTACCACACACTTACAGCCCAGTTACAGTTAATTTTGTGGTCATACAAATTTGTATTATTTTTCTATATTAATATTAAAATTTTTTAATATTTATTTGCAGTATTAAAACTTTTAAAATCACCAAATAGTTAATTTTGTAGTCAACTTTTTCACTTACGACTTATACATTACGACAACCAAACACCGTCAAGTACAATACACTTTCTCACTTTACAATTTTATATTACCAACCAAACACCGTAAAATTTATATACATGTAACTCATTTACAATTGTAAAAGACTTTACCAATTACAACTAAGAATTACGGCCAGTTACGACAACCAAACAGACCCTTAGCTGCCAAATCTACTACTCTCATGGAAATCAAGAAATGCAATGAAACAGTATAACAATAACGAACTTAAACAGAAAAGTAAACAACATATAATGATAGGAAAGTTGACTAAACACTGAAAAGGAAATGAACACAATGAATAGAAATTGCATTAAGATAAACTCTACTGGAAAATCAAATGACAAGAATATATAAAGTGTTGGTGTAATTTCAATATAATCTCCTAAACATGCAAAATAAAGCTTTGTGTAAAGATAAATGAATTAAATTTCTAGCATGCTACTACAAAATTAAAATAAGGTAAAATGATCTGGCATGGGAAATGCAGTCGTGCTAACGCACTTTTCTAAAAGATCAAAAGCATGTCTCCTTGTCCAGACGTTAATTCGGCCTTGTCCCTTAGTGGCAAAAGATCCCCGATTACACCAGCACTCGGCTTAAGACAGTAGGCAGAGCCTCTTGCTTAAATGAAAAAGTTGTTCCCCCGTTTCTAAAAAAAAAAAAAAAACCGAATGCAAGAGAAGAAAATCCAGCAGATTTGAGTAGCAAAGAATTTTATCAGAGAGAGAAGAATAGTAGAATGTAGCTGTTTTTTTTTGTTTCTCAATGTGTTGAGAATGAACGGAGATGGGCCCTTTAAATAGACTCAGAGTCCCTTCTGTTACTAACAGCCCTCACAAGAAATAAACGCATGTTCAGATTGTTGCGATTGATTTATTGCAACGGCTCTGCACGTTCACAGATCTGTTTTTATCAGGTCACGTAACAGTCAAAAATCAAAACAATAATTATCATATCCGTGTAATCAACTGGCAATCAATGTGGGCGTTTCCAATATTGATCCGAACATTACTAGTGTCGCTCCGAATAGCCCCTCGGGCATTGAGTTTCTGATAACAAGTTGTCCCTCGGGTAGCTTCTCTAAAATTGCTCCGAGTAACTTTTCCAAAACTGAGCTGTCACTCCCAGACCAAACTTCCACCCCGAGTATCGCTCCGCCCAGAACACACTTCAATTCATTCCGGATGCTATTCCACCCAGTAGTTAGCTCCGAGTATAAAAGATCAAAATGAGATTCAAAATGTAACAGTTCAAGGACCCCTTGAATGAGCTGCATTTGTGTTTGCGGGTCATGGGCGCGCACTACCCGAGCCTACCAGGTTGATTCGGTGCGTGTGTACGCGTATGGCAAGGTGACTCATAGCGTAACACTAATAACAATAGCCATGGAGGAGTTGGTACATCTAGCACTCAGCCTCATTTAGCCCATCCAATGTGAGATTAAATATCAAGGCAAATTGGAGGAAAACTCAAGTTTTCCCCCACAATCAAATAAACCCAACACCCCTTCCCCCTACAAAAAAACTTGAGTTTCAGATAAGATACAACAAATATCAATAATAAATAACAAAAGAAATCATCAAATCATATAACGCGAATAAAATTGAGTAACATCACACTATGAATTCGGAACATATAGACTATACCTAGAACCTTCCTTAGTGAATTCATCGCTATCCGAGAGATAAAATGGACTACGCCTGAAATTAGCCTCTTTAACTAGATATTGATAAAATACACACACAATAAGTCTCCATCTATTGAGTGAGCAGATTGAGCGTTAATAGACATGCTCACAATAACTGACTCAGCCCTGCCCCCCAACTATGATCGTCACAACTATGCTTACAATAACCGACCGATAATAACTTCCTTAAATCCAAACAGTAGCAAAGTGCTCAAGCTCAAGATGGAATGTCGCCTTATTGACGAACAACAAAGTGAACATTTATTCCCTTCTCCACAAATACGAGACACTACCATTAATAATCACAACTGCATAATAATAACATCCAATAATAAAGAAAATATACATGATAGTTTCATTTCATACATGGACATCTTCTTTTCTTCACTTGGGGCTGTTTGGTTGCAAGGAAGTGGGCGGAAGTAAGGAAATAGGGAAGTATAATTGCTCACTTCCCTATCTATACAAACACCGGAAAAGGAAAATAAGAAAACATCTTTTCCTTTTATCTTTTATCTTTTACACAACCATTTCCTCACTTGCAGAGTGTTATAGTTAATTTTGTGGTCATGTAAATCTTATTTGTAATAAATTGTAGCACAAAACAGTTAATTTTTTGACCATGTAAATCTCACTTGCATTCTAATTACAGTCTATTTTTTATTTTTCTTAATTAATTTTTATTTTAATATTATTTTACGGTCAACTTTGTGGTCAACTTTTCCACTTTCACTTTCACATTACCATCCAAACACCGGAAAAGACAAAATATTTCCAAATAACACTTCCCAACAACATCCAAACACCGAAAAACTTACTAACCAATTCTCAAATTCCAAAGGGAATTATTACTACTTCCTCAATTTCTCACTTCCTCACTTCCACCCTTAACCAAACAGGCCCGACATCACTCTATTTCCATTAAAATAAACGTCTTAAAATTTCACATTCCTCCCCTCCATTTACAATAATAATATCGGGAAAAAGGGATTCTTTGTTTGACAGTTTTCAAATACTATTTTTTGCTTAATTGCTTCCAATATTTGGAATTGATTTTCATCAACAAAAATTTAAAGATTTCTCTTTTAAAAAAAAAAAATTAAGAAGAATAGCCTCTTTCCTTACATGGTTGAAACCAAATTCTCTAAAATGCAAGAGGAAATTGTTTTATAAAGAATTAAATTACTCCTAATCATTATCTATATATAACCAATTGCCCATAACAAACTAAAACAAAATTTTCTCTCTTAAAAAAGACATTGTGGTCGGGACTGAAGCTTGAAATTTTTCGTAACTCACTCTCATTTTTGTTGCTGGGTCGAGTCTCATTAACACTAATATAAATATAATACTAATACGAGATAGACTTGTTTAGTTCCGAAAGAATTCGAGCCGAATCTTTCTCACTCAAATATAACTATACATCATCCAAATGCAAGATCTATTCCATTAAAGTTGAGTTATATTATTTAAGTATCTATAAATCAAACATCAAGTATTTTAAATATTTTCTTGCCAAGTAGGGAAAAAAACAAACGTCTAAATAGTGAGTTGGTTAGTTTAACGGTGTAGAACATTTGAAACCTAATAAAAATTGGTTTGTAACGGTTTTTAAATGTTTAGATCATGATCGAATGATCGGATCGAGAATTTGTATGTCTAAAGATATATATTTAACCAATTCACTACTTTCGGCCATCTGTTTTGCATCGCTAGATGGATAAGCAAAAAGTATTTAAAATACTTGATTTTTTACTTTATACATACTTGAAATAATATAGATCAATTTCAACGGAGTGGAACTTGTATTTGAATGTCGGATGTTGCTACCTGAGTGGGAAGAATTTGGGCTCGAATCCCTCCGTAACTACACAAGTCTATCTCATATTAATACATCTATATTTGCTCCTCACTCTTATCTACATTCCACTTTATTTTTCTAGTGAAAGCTAAAAGCTCAATAAATCCTGGACAGATTTGTAAGAGCACTTACATCGATGTGTCCATGCAAAAGACACAGCAATGTAATTTGGTTAAAAATCAATTTGTCTGGATTTGAGTTTGGACTCCTCATGACTGAGCTTGTAATCAGACAGTGTGAGACCCGCCACTGATGTTGATATTTTGGCAGGACTTTGTGTGAGTCCGACCGTATTGCCTGTACAAAAATAAGTGCAGTGAAAATGCCCTAGTCTCAATCATATTTGAGGTAAGGAGTTTGATCAAATTTCAGACAAAATATTTTGTCCATTCACGCACGTGCCACTCAACCCCCCCCCCCCCACCCCAAAAAAAAAAAAAAACTCCTCAAGTATCATTCTTTTTGCCACAAACAGTGGCATTCCTGTAATTCTTTGTAATAATTAATTGCCCTCATTTCAATATTCCCCTCTCAAACTTCTTCTTCTCCCCCACTTGGTGGCTATTCTTAGCCCTTTTTTTTTTTTTTTTTGAGAGGAGCAGATGCACCTACCAAATGATTAAATACTCATCAGATTATGACACCCAAAAATTAATAAAGACACTAATCAAGCATCCACCAATTTTCAAAATGGTCAAAATATTCTCCTCTTCCTCCTTCCCTCTCATTTTGCTTCGCTGTCGTCCGTCGCCATCACCCCTTCCTCCGACATCCCCTTCTGCCCCCTTCCACCTCCATCTTCTCCCATATTCTGCTTCCTTAGCTCAGCTCACGTCGTCGTCCTTGAGCTCATCGCCCCCTTCTTCTTCTTCCCCATGTTTCCCCGATCATCCACCCAAGCTCCCATTTTCTTCTCCCACATCCCCTCCCCGCCCGTCCTCCCTCTGGATCGCCTCCCCCCGATCTTTGTTCAGCTAACTCCAGCCGAACAGAGATGGGGAGAGGTGATTTTGTTTTTTTTGGCGGGAGGGGGGGAGGGGGAGGGTGTGAGCCTGTGAGGGGGGAAGCGAAGAGGGGTGTGAGGGGGAAGGGCGGCGGGGGAGCGGCAGACCGTCGGGAGTCGCCGCAGAAGGTGTAACGCCCCGATCCGGAGGGTACGGAGACGTTACTGCGACGTATATACGCAGGTCAGAAATACCCTAACGTATATACGCTAAGCATCAATACAAGCAGGGGTCAGAGTACGGAAGCATAGTGGTAATATACAATCCAGCAATAATAACACCAGTACACAGTTATCACAAGGCATGACATAATATCTGAAGAATATATGATCACTAGGAAGCATAAAAGTAGGATGCACAATATGAAATACTGGAAAGTACTCACGAGTGGCAAGATGAAAATCTCGCGAGCCGATCGAGGAGAGGCTAGAAGAAGGAGAGTCCGGATGGGCCACTGATAATCCACGCTCCCGCTGCGCCACTCTGATCAAGTACAGCAAGGCCGCCACGGTCCAGACTCTAGGAACTGGACATGAGAATCCAGGGTTGTTAGCAACCCCAGCGAGTACAAAGAATAAAGCCAAATGGCGTGCATAACAGGCACACGTGTACATTATCAAGTGATGTGGTCCAGGCATGCAGGTACAGGAAATGACAAGTATTATAATGAAAATGACAGTAAATCCGAGATCAAGTAAATACATGTATATCAGTAAATCTGAATCGGAAAACATGCATGAAATACGGTGTAGAGAGTATAGTAACATAATCATGCGACATATATGGAAAACATGTGATAAATACACTAAACATGCGATAAATAAGTATGGACAATTCAAGTTGTATAAGCTCGGATTATGGATTCATGGGGTGATACGTCAAGGGGATAATCCAAACAAGGAAACCCTCATCTATATATCACATATCCGATGTCACCATCATCTGAATTTATACAACTTGAGTTGCCCTCAGGGTAATAGAACTAGAGTGTGTCTGGAGTAACCATAGTATCACAGGGGTCATGTGTCATACAACAGGGTGTCAACTCAGGGCATAATACTGTAACTGGAGAATACACAGGTGTTGCATTTTAATTGATCCGATAATAATAATTAGTACCGTTTGATATTTTAATCGCCTCCCTACCAGCGTCTCACATCACCGATAGTCCATACTAGAGTTCGCACTCTGTAGAACTTATCCGGGTCTGATATGTGAGTACCAGGACCCGAACAAAGGAGAGACCAAATATCACACGTTCCTAATATTATTACTGTTTCTTATGTTCTTATGTTATTCTTGTCCCTTTCCCATCGGCGTCCCACAACACCGACAGTTCACGCTGGAGCCCGCACTTCCAGTAGAACTCATCCGAACTCCGATACGCGGGTACCATTATTCGAACAGGGGAGAGACCAAATAACACATGGTCCAGGAGTCATCATTGTACAGGTATGTGTGTGTGTGTTAATGGCACTGAGGATGTTTATCACACTAACACCAGGCGGTACAGGCATGAGGGAGAAAGTAGCCCTTCAGATTCAAGAGGTGGCCCCCATGGATTCAAGAGGTGGCCCCCACCACGTGTGTGATGTGGCACTTTGCTCTATGTGGCACTTTGCTCTGAGGGTAGATACAGGAGGTAGCCCCGCAGATTCAAGAGGTGGCCCCCACAGATTCAAGAGGTGGCCCCCACCACGTGTGTGGTGTGGCACTTTGCTCTGTGTGGCACTTTGCTCTGCGTGGGGAATGGATTCTAGAGGTGGCCCCCACCATGTGTATGGCGTGGCACTTTGCTCCGTGTGGCACTTAGTTCCATTCAGGAACCGCCGGACGCTAGCACGATTGTGGGATACATCCTCGTCATCCCGACACCAGGCATGTTCTGCCGGACGCCAGTCTGACTGTGCTATTAACAAGAGCATGAGTACAGGAAATACAAGAGTACATGAATACAGGAGTACAGGAATACAGGACTACAGGAGTACAGGAGTACAGGATTACCAGATGTCTGGTAATAATAATCATGCATATGCCAGGTAATACAGGAGTCAGGTGCCAGGTATCAGGAGTCATGTATATCATGGTAAGTATCGGTGTTATATATATCAGGTGGCAAGCATAGCATGTCAAATATCAGGTGGCAAGCATAGTATGTCAAATACCGGTGTTAGATATCATGGGTCAAATGTAGCATGGTAAATACTGGTGTCATATATCAGGGTCAGGTATAGCATGGTAATATCGGGATCAGATACTAAGTGTCAAGTATAGCATGACAAGTACAGGTGTTATATATCATGTATCAACTATAGCATGGCAAGTGTCGGTATCATATATCATGTATCAACTATAGCATGGCAATTACCGGTGTCAGGTATCATATGATAAATATAGCATGATAAGTACTGGTGTCATATGTCGGGGTCAGGTATAGCATGGCAAGTACAGGTATCGGGTATCACATATCACATATAGCATGGTAAGTACTGGTATCGGTATCATATGTCAAATATAGCATGGTGTCAGTATCAATATAACATGACAAGTACTGGTATCCGGTATCACATATTACATATAGCAGGGTATATATAACAACACAAGAATGTACTCGCATAATGATAAAGTAGATGCATGCTAAAAATAACTGTACTCGCCTGAAACCGGGTAAAATACCGGTTAAAATCCGGGTAACCAGCGAACCGTCCAAGTAAACCTTTAGCCCACAATTTGTATATTAAAATATATAATTATAAATATTTATAAAAATTATTAGAGAGGGAATGAGAGAGGAGAGAGAGAGGAGAGATTTGTAGGGAAAAAAAAGGAGAAAAAGAAAGGGAGGGAAAATATGGTATAGTTTGAAATGAATTGGGATTTAAAGGAGAGGGGTAAGGGTTGTAAATAGAGGGTTGTAGTTTAAGGGAAAGGTGAGGGGTATTTTTGGAAAGAGGAATTTTGTTTTATTTAGGGATGAAATGAAAAGGAAAAAGGAAAGAAAGAAAAGAAGAAAGAAAGAAAGAAATGAAAGGAAGAAGGAGGGGGAGTGGGGTGGTCGGCCGGCCACGGCCGGCGCCGGCGGCGGCCGCCGGCGGCGGGAGGAGGGCGGCGCGCGCGCGCGGGTGGAGGAGGAGAGGTGGGTTCTTTTTTGTGTTGATGTTGTTGTTGTTGATGTTGTTTTGATGGAGGTGATGGGTGGTGGTGGTGGTTGTGGTGGTGGTGGTGGTGTTTGGTGGTGTTGGGATGTTAGAGGAGGTGGAGGAGGTGGTGATGGAGTAGTTGAAGGGGAGAATTTGGTGGTGGAGAGGAGGAATTTGGAGAAGATGAAGGTGGGTATGTGATGGGTTTTGGGAGAAATTGAGGATGGTGGAGTTGAATTGGGGGTTGATGGGAGTGGAGGAGTGTTGTGGGGTGTTGGGGGAAGCGGTGGCGGCGGCTAGGGCGGCGCCGGAGGCGGCGGTGGTGAGGGTGGTGCGGCGTGCGTGAGTGGTGCTTGAGTTGGAGAGGGAGGTTGAAGATGAAATGTGTTGGAGAGTTAATAGAAAGAAGGGAAAATGAAGGGTTTAAGTGAAGAGGAAAAAGAAATTGGAATGATGAATGGGGATGGGTTTCTCACCATCATGCCCTGCCCTGCTGCCCCTGCTGCCGCTGCTGGTTCTCTTTGGCGTGGGGGAAGAGGTTGAGTGGAGGAGAAGAAAAGAAAAGAAGGAAAGAAAGAAAATGAAAAGAAATTAGATAAATTAAAAAGAAATGATTAAAAATAGTTAAAAATTTATAAATAAATATTTTAGTAAATAATAAAATTGATATAATATTCTGGAAGTAATAAGTAGAGGGTTTGAGAGGTAAAAGCAAGAAAAAGAATAACGGCAAATTTTATTATTATTTAATAAGGCGAAAATTCGACTGTTTCAGAATCTTTCCGAAAAATTCTCAAAATAGAAAATATTATTCTAAGATGTTTAGTGAAATCGGAATCGAAAAATATGGTGTGGTTTTCAAAATAAAAATCCTGGAATCTTCCAGCGATACCGGTCGACACCAGGAGCGGTCAAATTTTGATAAAATTTGAAAAATTTCAAAAAAATGTTTTTAGCTAGAAAATGATATTCTAAGATATACTGTGAAAGCCGTTTTTGAAAATTCAATCCCATTTGAAAACTAAAAATCCGAGAATCAGTCAGCGATACCGACCGACACCGGTTTTGAAGATTTTGCAGAAAAATTTCAGAAAATTTCAGAAAATCATGAAAAATTTAAAATATTAGAAAACAGTCTCTGAAACTGAAATCGGTCAAATCGGACTAGCAGAAAGGCCAAATCAAGCGAAGCACTAGGTTCGGGCCCTCGGTTCAGACTAGGGCTGACTCCGAGTCCACGAATCCAAATCCAACACAAAACGATCACACTAATAATCATAAAACAAAAACAATTACAAGATAAATCAAAGAAATATGCTAGAAAAATCAGAATACGTATCTACGTACGTATTCCAGAAACGGGGTGTTACAGAAGGAGGAGGCTCGATCAGATATGACAAACTGGGGAAGAAGAAGAAGGGCATATTGGACTTATTTTGGGGGAGGTAAAAGTGTAAAAAAACTAATTGCACTCTTGTAATAATATGATGGGTGTGTTGATCAATTTGATAGGTAGGGGTGCAAATGGGCCGGGTTTGACCCAGCCTGGTTCGGACCCGCGGGGTCAAGCCTGGACCCGACCGCAAAAAAACAAGCGGCCCGACCCAGGCCCCGTTTGGGCGACTCGGGCTCGACTCGCTTGGTCCGCCCAGGCTCGAACAGCCCAACCCAGATTTTAAAAAAAAATTAAAAATTTAAATAAAGTTTTTAGAGTATATTTTTTGAAAAAAAAAATAGATTTGTTAAAAAGAATTTTTTATTCACGATATCCTCAAATGTGTAAGTGATGTAGTTGGTCATCATATTCACTAAGAAGAGATTCATAATTTGCACCTTGACACTCACATATTTTTTTGACATTTATTTGAGGGGGAGATGAGAGGCGACGATGACAGAGGGTGACCAATGGAGGCAAGCGGCGATAGACGGTGGCAAGAGGGGGCGGACGGTGGTAGAAGGCAGAGGGGAGGCCCGGATGCGACTCAGCTCGGCCGAGCCGTGAGCCTCCCTACCCAAACCCGAGCACGCCCCCTTGTATAGGGGCGGGCCTGGACCGGATTCGTGTGGGTAGGCGGGCCGGCCCGGCCCGCTCACACCCACCAATGGTGGGTGCCAATATCCGCTCCTTTTTTGGAGCCAAACATAGAAAATTCCGATTCAACTTTCTAATGAATAAGTTGCTATAATTTTAGGTCGAAAAAAAGGAAATGAGTGATTTAAACCCATCATTTTGTTTTTATATTATTTTTTTCTGTGGAAAGCTGGTCTTTTCCCCCCCTTTCTAGTTTTTTGCTTGGGTTTTTTTTAAGATTCTAAAACAGGAGCAATCATTTGGTTTCCTCTGATTAAAAAAGAAGAAGAATACCTTTCACATTTCAAACAAATGGGATCTGGGTGTTGTGCCAACCGCGTAAAATTCTAATCTTCTCTCAAACTCTCCATCAAAAACTGATTTTTTTTCCCCATCGGGTATTGTCCTTCTAGTACAAAAATCCAATCTCTCTCAATATCTCCCTCAAAGAATGATTTTCGGGTCAAATTCCATCTTGGTGTTGCCTTGATAGTGTAAATTCCCAATCTTGCTTTCAAATTCTCTGGGGAACCAAGTGCAGGTACTTTGATTCCCTTCATTGTCTCAAAATTTCTGTAGCAGGATCAAATGGGTCAAGGGAGGCTTGGATCCTTTTTGAGCAATAGATGGCTGGTCTTTGTGGCCGCAATGTGGATTCAATCTTGCGCCGGTGTCGGCTACCTCTTCGGCAGCATTTCGCCGGTGCTGAAGGCTTCTCTTGTTACAACCAGCGTCAAATTGCGAGCCTTGGTGTTGCCAAGGATCTTGGAGACAGTGTTGGGTTCCTTGCCGGTTCTCTCTCTGAGATTCTGCCACTTTGGGCTGCTCTTCTCATTGGTGCTCTTAAGAATTTTGTTGGGTATGGATGGGTTTGGCTCATTGTGACCGGTCAAGTTCCTTCATTGCCTCTGTGGGCGGTGAGTCGAAAACAAATACGAATTGCATTGTCTGATGACAATACTCTCTCTCTCTCTCTCTCTCTCTCTCTCTCTCTCTCTCTCTCTCTCTCTCTCTCTCTCTCTTTGTGTGTGTGTGTGTGTGTGTGTGTGTGTGTGTGTGTGAATTCTTTTTTTTTTTGAGAGAAGTGTGATTGTGAATTCTTGTTTGATAGTTGTTAATTCACCATGTTATTTTTATTGATCTGTGTAGAGTATTCTTTATGGTTCAGGTTTTGATGAATTGGAAATGTGTATCTGTTGTTTACTGTCTTGGATACTCTTTTTCTAGGTTGCTCAAATTCTTAATTGTTTACTTTGATATATTTGCCTCGAATTTTGGTTCTCTTGTGGGTTCCCTTTTGATTTATTTGGATTTTTGTTATTCTTTTTTTTCTTAACAAACTCTTATTCTTTTTTAGTAAGTGTGATATATATTTTCTCTTGCAGGAATGATCGATTTTGTTAACAAATCATATATTTTCTTTTCAAAGTTTTGAGTGATGACATTGTAGAGAGAATAAGTTTTGGGCACATGTATATTAATTAATGATTACTATGGGCTTTGCTTCTTAAAGAGAATTGTATTCTTTGGGTGAGGATGTTCCTAGAACCTAGAATTTGATAGAGGGATAAAATGGTGTGGAATGTTTCTTAAAAAGGATGATGTATATAATACATAAAGGAATCAGCCATGTTAGATGAGTTTTAGTGCTGAGTTGCCAATAGGTTATGTTCATATAGTAAGCCTTGTACAAATGAGGATATCTTAGTTGATTAGTGAAAATTTAGGTACAAGTACATAACTATCAAGAAAATACACCAAATTTCAGGGTTTAAGAATCGGCCACTATGACAAGAACCATTATCCTCAGGTGCTTGCATTGAAAGTTGAAAATAAAGAATGGTGATGGAGTGAATAGATTGGATTTTGTAAGGATAACATCCTTTTTTGAATCTGACTGAAGGAGTACTACCCGTAGAACAAGACCAAGATAATTGACAAGGCTCATAAACTTGCCATAGTAGCCAACTTGCTTTGTGTGAAAGGCTCGTAAACTTTTTATATGACCTCACCCAAAGATCTAAGGAGCGATTTCATGTTGCTTCTCTCTTACAAATTTGATGAAGAGCTTTCTAGTAATTTATACCTTGAAAATGTGAATTTCTTTCCTTATATTGCTTCTCCAACATTTAGCTATTTCATTGCGATCATCAGAATTTGTCTTTGTGTATGCTTTTGTTAACAGGGATTCTGTTTTACAGATGTGTGTTCTTATATTTTTTGCCACAAATGGAGAGACATACTTCAACACAGCTGCACTGGTTTCTTGCGTACAAAACTTCCCTAAGAATAGAGGCCCCATAGTTGGGATACTGAAAGGATTCGCCGGTTTGAGTGGTGCTATCTTGACTCAGATATATGCCATGATACATGCACCTGATCATGCTGCTCTCATCTTCATGGTTGCAGTGGGACCATCAATGGTAGTTATCGCACTGATGTTTATTGTTAGACCTGTTAGGGGGCACAGACAAGTTCGATCATATGACCACTCTAGTTTTATGTTCGTATATAGTGTGTGCTTGCTTCTCGCAGCATATTTGATGAGTGTCATGCTTCTTGAAGATCTAATTGACCTGAGCCAAATCGTGATTACTGGGTTCACGATCATGTTACTCTTTCTCCTGTTGGTGCCCATTGTTATTCCTTTGCTATTGACCATTTACTTCGATCCTACTTCTCCAGAGCAAGAGCCTCTTTTACCTGAGGCTCAAAAGGAAGAGACAACTAAAGTAGGACTGACAAGGGAACCAAGTGATTTTATTTTGAGTGAGGTTGAAGAAGAGAAGCCCAAGGGAATGGACTTACTTCCGGCATCAGAGAGGCATAAGAGAATTGCGCAGTTGCAAGCAAAATTAGTTCAAGCTGCAGCAAAAGGGGCTGTGAGGGTCAAGAGGAGGAGAGGGCCACATAGGGGAGAGGACTTCACGTTGATGCAGGCTTTGATAAAAGCAGACTTTTGGCTCATGTTCATCTCTCTTTTGTTGGGATCAGGGTCTGGTTTGACAGTCATTGACAATTTGGGTCAGATGAGCCAGTCTTTAGGTTATAAAGGAACTCACATTTTCGTGTCGATGATCAGTATTTGGAATTTTCTTGGGCGCATCGCAGGAGGTTATTTTTCTGAGATTATTGTGAGGTATGAATTATGATCTTTGATCTATGTTGGGAGATCTACTAAATTTGGATAAATATATAATTTTTCATGTTCCATTTTGCTGAAGTTTTGGTATAAAACTGAAGTGTGCTTTTGACAATTGAGATATATCTTATTAAATATTTTCACAGAATAATAATTACATAATTAATCATATTGTGTACTATAGTTTAGATGTAGATTGGCATATATCATAAGTAGTATAGTAAAAGAGCATATGAAGGTCATGGACAAGGAACTAGGAATGTAATCTAAGATGCAAAGTGGTTTAATGATGTGACAATTAGAAATGCTATTATAGCACGAGAAACAGTTTAGTTATAAACATTTTAAAAAGTCATCAGAAACTGACAATTTTCCATAAATAAGTAAAGAGCCCATTACTTGCAGAAGAATCTAGAGTAATCTTCATCATACAAGATAATCTTCTTGTGATAACGGTGAACAAACATGAACACACTGAACGATTTAAGTTGTGATACTTGCATAGTTTGTTTTGAGATGTTTAGAATAAGCACCATGTATATAACAGGTGATGAGTGTTAAGGTGCAAGACCCAAAAGGAAGGTTGGATAATTTCTCCTTAAAAATCTCACGTTCTGTAGAGTTGCTTAATGCTATGACCTTTTGCAGATATGATTAACATCATAAGCAGAAGTTTGGCTTTTAAAGTTCTAAACAGTAAGTTAGGTCCAGGAGCAGGCTTCATGGACACTGTTAATTAGTTAGATGAGAGTGTAGGAAAAACTAGAGATATCAATGCATAGGTGCATACAAAAGCAATACATCGCCTTCTTCCTCCTTAGCCCGCCCACCACCAACACCCCCCACCCCAACACCCATCAATAGTAGGTGTAATAAAAGTTAAAATAGTGATTGTGCATGCAAGTGCGTGTAAATAGATAGAAACAAGATATAGATATAGACATGGTTTTAAATATTAGCCAATATTGCCAATATATCGGTTTTGGATATGGGGATATGTAAGAGAGAGAGTCTCACCTTAGGTTCCCCTCAAGCACTCAAATCTTGTGGGCCTTTCATGGGGCCATTGCTATTTTAGTAGTTCTTAGTTGCCTTAAACTTTTTATTATTTGTTTTCATTTAGTTGTATTTAGTTTACTCTTACATCATTTGTGATGTGAAACTTTTTAGTGTGTGGGCCTATTTAAGGCTAAGGCCGTAGTTCATTTGGTAGACTATGATAATTTGAAATGAAACCTTTTATTTAGCATGTTGATGTGCAATCCAATTTTAAATCTTTGCATAGTGATGTGCAGAGTGAAACAGAGATCTCATGGGTGTTAAAACCTGAATTTATCTTTATCTCTAAACCCTAATTTTCTTTCCTCCTACTTCTCCCTTCCCGTTCTACATCAGCCTTCCTCCTCCACTCATCCTTCCCCTTTACTACTGCACCAAATTCCTCTTACTGTAATTGAATAATTATAGAACTAATAATTTAGGTGATTGGATATGACAAGAGCAATATAATCAGCAAAGCCTTCTTGGGCGTTTTGGTTATACAGACACGCCATATATAATCTATATACATGCGCATAAATGTATAGATAAGGCTTCAACCCACCAATAATGAAAAATGTAAAACATCACATACGTGAATATTCTACCAACAAAAGATGTAAAATATGATATACGCTCAAAAAAAGTCCACTTTTATGGTGATATTGGACTTTCTAGCACACATCCCAATCTGTGCGGTTCATTTTATGGTTCTGACAAATGGCATAAAATCTTATAAAATGACAAATATATAAATCCTCTCCCCTTCCTTAATCTGGGTGGCTAGGGTGTTGTTTCACTTCATTACATAACAAACTGAACTCAATTCACAGTAATAACCACGACAAACTCTTGATGTAATTGCAATGCTGAGAATGGACTGACTCAAATATTGACTTTTGCATCTTTCAGGAATGTTTCCTTTAGCTCCACTTAATCTTACTGTATTTCACCTTTTTTTGCAGTCATTCAATTGTTGAATGAAACCCCACTTTTGCTACTTTTATTGAAGCCTTGTATGCAGTACCTCTCACAAAATCTGATATATTCTAAATTTGATCAGGGACCATGCATACCCAAGACCAGTGGCCATGGCTGTGGCTCAGGTTCTAATGGCAATTGGACACTTCTTGTTTGCCATGGCTTGGCCTGGAACAATGTATACCGGAACTTTGCTGATTGGACTTGGGTTTGGAGCTCACTGGGCAATTGTGCCAGCTGCTGCCTCTGAGCTCTTTGGCTTAAGAAACTTTGGGGCATTGTACAATTTCCTCACTGTGGCGAATCCAGCTGGTTCTTTAATCTTCTCTGGTTTCATTGCTAGTCGGATATATGACTACGAAGCAGAAAAGCAAGCTGGGCTGCATTTAAACTCAGAATTCTCCATGTTTTCAAGAGTGGGGGATGGTGGCAAACATGTGTTGACTGAAGAACCACTGAGATGTGAAGGAGCGATATGCTTCTACCTTAGTTCTTTAATTATGTCGGGGCTATGTGCTATTGCAGTTATATTGAGCATCATCCTTATCCGCAGAACCAAAAGAGTCTATGCTAATCTTTATGGAAGTTCTCGGTGTCCATTGCACTAACTGATTTGATAAGAAAGAAAGAAAGTTGGGACTTGAGAAAGTAATTTCTCACTATCACATGTCCACAAAAGAAGATTCTGTTTAGAATTAGATTTCGAAGAAGAAGAAGAAGAAGAAGAATTTTATTGTATGTAGAATGGTCATTCTATTTGTTTGTTGTTAACAGAAAGATGTATTTTGTCCTGTGTAAGCCATGAGAAGTTCAATCAAGTTGTATATTTGTTCTCATCTGGTTCATTTTGTATAGTGTGGAACAAATGCATCATATATGTTACTTCTCTTTTGATATACAAAAAGATTTAATTTTCAGTTGCGAGTTCTATTCTCATGTTGTTGGCTTTGTGAAAGAGACTAAAGGTGATTATTAAGCTGTAGACGATATACTTCTCTTTCCCTGAAGAGAAGGTGATATATTCCCTCTTTTTTGTGAGGATCATTCTGAACAAACATTCTGCATTATCTGCTTATGAAGGATACATCGAAACAGAACTATTGTGTCACCTTGATGAACAAGTACAAAGGAGAGGATGCAAGAAAAAAATCTGTACTGATCATATCTCACTATCAATGTTATGCTCTCTTCCCTCTATTATATGTAGTGATACTTGGATCGATTGCACATGCTTGTTATCTTGAGGCAATAATTTTAGCAAGGGAATCCGACATACAAAGCCAATTGAACATTCCTCCTGCGCCGAAGCACTTTTCGATCCTGAGATAGCGAATTTTGTATGCTGAGAATGCTTGCGTGACAATTAGCATCATCTGAGATAAGTTTATATGAGTTCATAGGCTCTCAGGAACTGAAAATGTATTCAGCATGGAAATTCATCAGCAGTCATCAACCAGAGCAACTAGAGAGAAGATAACAATGCATTATTGAATCACATGTCTCATAAAAACAAATGAGACCTCAGTAAACAATCACTCAAGCAGTGTGGTTGTATTCTGAAATATGAACCCTGACAGCAGAAAAGCAGCATACAGAGTACAAAGCAACACACACTACTACTATTGTACTAGTTGCAGTAATAGTCTACTGGCAACAAATATCTACACACAAGATGTAAACTTGTATAAAATCTGATCAAATCAATATTTCAGCAAGTGATCATGAGAAAATTTTCAGTCAGTAATTGTGAACTCTGCAAAAATTTGTTTCAGTGCTTTATTTGCTATAATTACCACCACATAAAAGAAAATTTCAGAATAATAGAAAAATAAACAAGAGATTCTCTTATAAATCACAATAATTTATGGTGGAGTATTATGAAAGCAAGAAAAGGAGTGGGTCCCACAACCAAAAAGTTTACACAGGGTTGAGGCATCTTTTATTATTTATTTATTTTATTTAAATTTGGGTGGTCCTTGTAATTTCTCATCCTAACCCAACTCCCTAGTTAATCTAACCCAACAAGTAACCACCCTTACCTTAACCTGACCTGAGCCTAGGGTTAGAATGCCCATAAAAAAGTTTCACAAACCCCAGTTGTCTGGGACCCACATGATATTTATTAACCATGGAAAAAAAAAAAAAAAACCTTCACATGTGCTGCCCTATGAATTATTCTTTTTCTTTCAACTAAATTACTATTTAATAATAAATAAAAGTAATACTTAATAAATTAGCTACAAACAACAGCATAGTATTCTATTTATTGCTGAAATTTTAGTTAATAAAATAATGATGTAAAAATTGGTGTCTTCCCACACTTTCCCCACTAGAGAAATTTATTTTTGCTAATATTAGCAAAAAATGGCAAACCAAACCTTTGGTTAAAAATTAACCCTAGGTTGAATAAAGTGGGGTTAAGAAAATGAATAAAATCAAAAAAATCAGAAGACTGTAACCAAATTTTTTTGCCTTTGTATTTTGGTATTTGGGGATTTTTTTTTTTTAAGCTCTGCGGTTTGACTATTGGTGAGCTAGGGTTTCACAACCACTTCTTTTAAGATTTGGGTGGGAAAATAATGGAAATTAAGGTGTCTGATGGCGGCTTCTCGGTTCAAATTCCTACAAATTCGCGGATTCTCTCCAGATGGGTAATCTCTCTTTTCCTTCACTTCCATCTAGCTATCATCTGATCAAAATTCATATCTTGCCATGATCTAAAGCTAGAGGTCGATCAATTTTGGGTTCTTTAAGCTCAGATCAAATTTTTCCTGTTTATTTCTAATTAGCCACAATTGATGTAGATCGGATGCTTCCGATGTTAAGTTAGCCTTACCTGGAATTCAAATTATAGGGTTTTAGTTGCTTAAAGCTGTGAGCTTTGGAGAGTTGAGGTCTTTGAAAGAAAAAGGTGGTTTTTTTTATGGTAAGAACTGGGATGTTCTTTTGGCAGCTTTCTTGTCTGTTTGAACTGCAATTGCACTGTTTTTCAAGCTGATTCTTTGTTTTAGAGGTTTGCTAGTGTGGAAATTCTGTAATTTCTTCTTCAGTTTCTTAGAATTTTTCTCTGTATTTGATGAAGAATTGTTAGAAAAATGCGTACAGCTTCTGTATTTTCTCACAAATTTTCATATTTTTTGTGGAATTGGTACTCAGGATCACCAGATTAACATGATTTCATATATCATACTAAATATAAAATTTGGTAAGAGAATTTGATAATATAGCTGATTATATCTATGCAATTAAATATCTTGGTTTAGTAGATGTAAAGGTCTGAATGCTTTATATTGGTTTGTTATTTTTGTTTTGTGTGTATTCTTGTTAACTATGTTCTTTAAAAGAGTCGAATTTTGACTGTTTTTGTTTGTGAATTAGGATCTTTGAGAGTCTAGTTGAAACGATTCAAGTAGTGGAGAACTGCCATATTGCAAGTACCAGGAGTGAAGTGTGAGTTGTATTTGGTCTTTGGTGGTGGATTTTACTGTAGGGAGTAGAAGGAGAAGCAGAAAGTTAGAGGATGGAATGTAATAGGGATGAGGCCCTCAGGGCTAAGGAAATTGCTGAAAAGAAGTTCACCAGTAGAGACATCGCGGGTGCCAAGAAGTTTGCCTTGAAGGCTCAAAACCTCTTTCCAGCTCTTGAGGGTATCAACCAGATGATAGCAACTCTAGATGTTTATCTTGCTGCTGAAATGAAGATAAATGGAGAGAGTGATTGGTATGCAATCCTTTGTGTGAATGCTTTTGCAGATGATGAGACTGTGAAGAAACAGTACAGGAAGTTAGCTCTTCAGCTCCACCCAGACAAGAACAAGTCCATAGGTGCTGAGGGTGCCTTCCAGCTTGTTTCGGAAGCTTGGAGTGTGTTGTCCGATAAGAACAGGAAAATGATTTATGACCAGAAGAGGGATGTGAAAGTATTGCAACAGAAAGTCTCCCAGCCAAAGAACAACTATTCAGCTCCTACTACTAACAATGGCTTCTACAATTTTGCAAACAATGCAACTTCCAATAAAAAGGCTCGTAAGAGATCCTCTGCCTCGGCTCAATCTTCTGTTCCGCTGCCAAAATCAAATACATTTTGGACTTCGTGCAACCGGTGCAAGATGCAATATGAGTACCTTAGGGTATATCTTAATCACAATCTTCTTTGCCCCAACTGCCATGAGGCTTTCTTGGCAGTGGAAACGGGATTCCCTTCTAATGGAGCCAGTTCGAATTTTTCTTGGACAGCTCCTCAACAGCATCAGAAGAAGTCAAACCACAAGAATGCTTATGGATCCACAGGATACCAGCATGGAGCAAATCATGATTCATATAACAATCCGAACTTCCAGTGGACCCCGTTCTCTAGAACAGCAGGGGCTGCTAGTGCAACAGCCCCATCATCTGTAGCTGCTCAGGCTGCTAGTATGGTTCATCAAACATATGAGAAAGTGAAACGGGAGCGTGAGGAAGCACAGGCAGCAGCTAGAAGGGAGGAGGCTCTGCGGAGGAAGAATTCTACTTCAAAGCGGAGCATCAGTAGTTATTATAATGTCGGTGCTGGTGGCAATGTTTCTAACGTTGACAGGCCTGCAAAGAGAGGGAGAAGCATCAGTGATGAAACTGGGTTTGGTTATGGAGGATCTGAGTCACAGCAAGTCGTTTCTGACAGTGGGAAGGCCACAAACATGGATGCTGAAATGGAGAGGGCTGCTGGTGGTTTAGGAGATGTGGGTAAGATGAGAATGTCGACTAGAATACACAAATTAAACAGGGAGATGGCTCTGGTTGATAAAAGGAGTTTACTAATGAAGAAGGCTAAGGGCGAGTTAGGTAAGAAGTTAGAAGAATGGAATGCAGCTGCGGCAGAAAAATTGACAGAAAAGGCAAAGACAAAGCAAAAACAGAAACAAAAGGTTAATGGTAACGTGAATACTGTGTCTAAAGTTGGCGATGCAACACTCCAAAATAACCTGAGAAATAACAATAAACATATTATGTGTATGAAAGAGCCCACTGATGATGGCAAGACTGATTCAGCTAAGGAAGTGACAAAACCTGTAGCTATTGTTGTTCCTGACCCAGAGTTTCATGATTTTGACAAGGATCGGTTAGAAAGATCTTTTGAAGGAGAGCAGGTATGGGCTACATATGACAATGAAGATGGCATGCCCCGTTTCTATGTCCTTATTCAGAAAGTTTTCTCTTTGAGGCCTTTTAAGCTTCGCATGAGTTTTCTTAATTCAAAGTCTAATAGTGAATTGGGGCCAATGAACTGGGTTGCCTCTGGATTTGTCAAGACTTGTGGGGATTTCAGAGTGGGCAGGTATGAAGTCAATGATACAGTCAATATCTTTTCTCACAGGGTTAGATGGGAGAAAGGTGCACGCGGGGTTATAAAAATTATCCCAAGAAAAGGTGATACTTGGGCCCTTTATAAAAACTGGTCACCAGATTGGAATGAGCTTACACCGGACAGTGTGATCTACAAGTATGACATGGTTGAAGTTGTTGATGATTATAGCGAGGAGCAAGGGGTGCTTGTCACCCCTCTAGTGAAAGTTGCAGGTTTCAGAGCAGTGTTCCACAGACACATGGACCCAAAAGAAGTGAAGAGGATCCCCAGAGAAGAGATGTTTCGTTTCTCGCACCAGGTGCCTTCCTATTTGCTTACGGGGGAAGAAGCTCATAATGCTCCTAAGGGATGCCGTGAGTTGGACCCTGCAGCTATTCCTTCTGATCTTCTTCAGGTAATTACAGAATTTAAGGAGGATGAGGTGACGGAGACTGCTGAACAACAGGCAGCTAGTTGACTGTGGATTATTTATAGGTCCATTTGGTGGATTTTTTAGTATCGATTCACATTGGACATGTTTGAATATTTAAGGTGCATAGGATCCTGGCCTATTATGCTGATGACTTGGATTGTAATGTCGGCATGAACAGTTTGCATGCCATTGAGCTTCTCTAACCTCAATTTTCCTCCAATATGAAGATATAGCTTAGAATTACATTGTTCCTGAAAGTCGGTTCCTTTTTTGGAGATAACTCATATCGATTTTAAAAGCTCAGTGTTGTGTCTTCACCGCCTGAAAGATTCCCGGCTGTCTGTATGATTTGTGTTGTTACTTCATGGTTCCAACAACTTAGGTGGTCCACCAAGAAGCTGCTAATATGGCTCATGTATTCTCACCCATTACCCTGTATGTCCACTTTCTATTCTATATTCTTCTGTGAGGTAGTTCATATTTTCTCATATATCTTTACGTCTTTTTGGTTTAATTGGGAAAAAATGAAAAATCAAAAGTACATTGCAAAAATATGTCAAGAAGAATCATCATTCAATGTTGCTTTGATATTGTAATGCTTGTAAGATTTTCCTGATGAATTATTTATACGATGCAGTAGCGTTAGTGCGGACTTTGTTCAAATCTTTGTTTCAAGTTTTTTTTCGCCTTGCACAATTTAATGGCTGTCTGTTCCTGTGTTGGACTAATTTTGAAAGGAACCTTTGTTGGTAACTTGTGCTGAAGTTGAATTTATGTGTGGTTTTGCTATGATTTATTTTCAACAATACATTATTTTATCATTGACTCTTTGTACGCTACACTTGATACTTCCTTGTGGAGATGATAATAAATTCCATGTCTTTGATAATTTTGACTTCATTAAGTTTTTTTTATTGTAAGAAACAGGCTCGTAATTTAGGATGGACGTCGTGGGATTTTTTGCTAATCCTGTCAGATTAACAGCCAATTGTAGCGGGAAGGGTTTTTGTTTCTACGCTGGTTCAGATGGTCATCTTAGACATTTAGTACGAGGTATCAAAAGCTTTGGACTTAAAAAAAGGGAAATCTAGGACATGCCAATATCATCAACAGAAAGGGATGATTGCCATTTTATCTTGCCTCCTGATTGTTATGAAGGGATGAATGTGCACATGGTTCAGTTTATTACTTTATCATAACATTCAAAGAATAAGTATTATTGATCTGTTATTGATCTGCCAAACTGAAATGTGATGACCAAATAATCAGTGTCTTTGAACTTTGGGAACTTGAACAAGACATATTGCGCACATTGATAAAAGCATATATGTCATGAAAGTTCCTAAATCAAGCCTGTTGGTTCCCTTTAACTATTTTAAATACTTTTCTTGGACTTAGCAATTAGTAATTTTTATGAATAACCAATATTTGCTTGTTTTCAGCAGATCCTTTCGCGGATAAGCGACAAATTCTGTAGAACAAGTCTTGAGAAGAAGTATTTATTAGGTCACGGGTTCTTATACATGTTGAAGTCAAGTGCATTAGCCAACTAGCATAGCAAGACAGAGAGCATTAAATCTTCAGAAGTAGTTTTGAGATAGTGGATGGTAAACGCTTAATAAAACTTGACTAGTCTTTTTCTTGTTTATGCATGGTGGATGCTGGGTTTTTAAACTTAATCTCTTAATTATAACTTCCTTTTGGATGGTTGTGTCCTTTCCCTCTTCTCTGAATGTCTGACTTGAAGTTAGATTTGAGTGTCAATTATTCTTGATCATTTGGGTTGATCTCATCTAGTTGCTCTTTGAAAGTTTCCTTTTGTTTTAGTTTCCCTTCTTATCCTGCCATTTAAGTTATCTAACTTATCTGCAGCAACCATAGATGATAAACGTCAAGTTTGTTTCTTACCATTTCCATATAATTCACATTTGACTCCTTTTTTGCCCATTTGGTCTTGATAGACACCAAGGCGCGCGCGTGTCAGCCATTTCATTTAGATTTAGACTGATTTCATCTAGCTGCTCTGTGTAAGTTAACAACTTTTCAAATGTGTTATATTCTGCCTTACTGAAACAAAACAACATTTCCGTCTAAAGATGTCTCGGTCGTCCTGAAACTGAGATTCTATTCTCCGACTGTATTCAAAGGAGATTCAACGGGTCCAGAATGTGCATTAGAGGAATCGGTGGTGTTAATTAGTACGGCTGTCTTTAGCAAGGAGTACATAGTTCTCTTGTATTTATTTTCCAAAGTGCTTATTGAGACAAAAACATGCAGACACCCTACATATGAAGTTGCGTGTGATACTTTTTTCATGTGTAGTATACAGCCGGTCCTCAGACGGTGTTACATATCAAGTTTGCTGTTCTTTGTCTGATAGCAGAGCATCAAATATGTCCATATATGGGAGTTCAATCAAGTTCACATCTAAGGGTCTCATGCATGGGTGCTCAGTTCATTTTCCAGTTTCCAGAGCAAAGCAACATGGTGTGAGCTTCAAGGAACCAGCCAGCTGTGTACCTCAAGGGCAAATATTCTGCTTAATTGTAAGTTCTTTGACTATCCTATTCTTGTTTTCACCAAGTGCAAGCTATAATGATATCTGTTTCTTGGAGCAAAAGTTGCAGTGATATATGTTGCTTAATAGTCTTTCTTATGTACTCTGTTTCATTAGCTTATATATATTTTCTACTGTAAAAAGTCAGTGGAGTCCTCTTTAGCTTGGGGATTGCTTCATAAGCTTATTTCACCTTGTGTGTCTGAAAGTAACTGCCTTGTGTTTCCATGTCAGCCGTGGCTATATAGATATATTTATACAAATATACGAACATGAGGATGGTTGTGTCTAAAGGTTACTGTTCATTTTGAGGTCAGCTTGTGGCTGCAAGTTTAGTAAAAGTTTGTTAACAAATAAGTACCTAAATTAGCTACTAATTAAGCGGCTGCCTAGAAAGCACAGATACTTCAAAGTGAGTCGTGTGTTTGTGACTATCATGTTTCACATATTGACACTTGCATGACACTTGTGTGACACGTATGGGACATGTTAGATGGCTGTGTTGGATTTTCAAAGGTAAAAATAGATCTATGTCGGCTTTAAAAGAAATATAAAAACTATATGCGAGACATATTGGAATCCTGTGTTGTTAAACATAAATTACGAAAAAGACACTTCCACATAATTGGGGTACTATTATAGCAAAATCTAAACACTTAACAAAGACGCGGATGATTTTATAATCTCGCACACCAATATTAGATTGGGTTTTTAGTTTTTAGTTTTTTTTTTTTTGGGGTCTGGTTTCATGACTTGATTTAGAAGCCATGGATTTGATTTTACTTTTTGTTTTTCTTTCTAATTATAATAAAATATGTCCACTGGGATTTTAATGCAGACACACGTGCACACACACGTATCTGTATGTGTCTTTCATGGATGCATTCATGCTTTCCATGTTTCCAGCTAAAATGGCGATACAATGTGTGCCGCGCACCAGCTTGTTTTGTAATTGATTGTAGAAATTGTCAAGTCATGATTTTTCTTTTTCTTTTTCTTTTTCTTTTTCTCCTTTTTTGAGTAATCAGTAATGAATGTTTAAATGTTTTTTTGTTTTTTCAGAAGGTAAAACGTGCGCTCGTTCTTGATGGGCGAAGGGATTGATATAGAGATCAAGAAATTACAGCTGAGGGGATTCCAGGATGAAGGTATATTGCCAGAAAAAAAGGAGAAAAACAAAGAAGAAGAAGAAGCCATATTATGTATGATGATATTCTCTCTTTCCTGAAAACACGGATGTCTTTATCCATCCTGTGCTGGATTCCAATTATATTTTTCTGGAACTTCATGAAGAAAATGAAATTTCAATTGATTCTTTATTTATCTATTTAATTATTTGTTTATAGTGTTTGACAAAGTCCAACAAATTAGCTGTTGGCATGTGCTCTTTGTGGCTAGTTGTGATCTTAGACTATTGAAATATTATTTAGATTGAACTAAAAAGAGGATAAACCTAGTATACTACTGAGGTGGTAGAAACTGACGAGACAGACGACTGCGAAGCGGCAAAAATGCCTTATGTAGAATTAAGAAAATTCTCTGATCTCACATTTCATTTTTTTCTCCTTTTCATGTCCATCCAAAATTAAAATAATTTATTAAGTGCGATAGTTTGTATAAAGTTTGCAACACATGTATTAAAATTTGTAGTGCTTATAACATAAACGTATTTTCTTCCATATTTCTATCACAAGTGTTATGCGAAGGTACTTAATTTAATCATAGAAGTAAATTTAAACTAAAGTATTTCTTATATTTTCTGAGGAAGCTATCTGAAAAATATATATATATATAAATATTTATTGAATAAAATTTAAATATTTAAAACATACGATTAATGTTTTCTACAAAAAAAGGTGTGCCGCAACAGACTTTGGATTATTGAATCTCAGTGGCTGGGAACCAGTGGCGGAGTCAGGATTTCAAAGACGAGAGACACAAAATATCTTCGTCTTCAGAATCGTGCTCAGATTTTAGCTCCTCATTCTCATCGGTGCTTGGTTGAATTAAGTGGCGAGCTCCGCCGAGCCATGAGGGCATAGTAGCGAGGCGACGAAAGAATTCGAGTGCAGAGACACCGACGAGAAGCTCCACCACTCGGGCATAGAAGTTTCACCACTTGGCAATAGAAGTTGTACCATTGGGGCGTAGCTTCACCACTTGGCTCCTCCTCATGGGAGGCACAAATTAAATACCGTTGTCACTTTTTAGATAGGGAAGAGGGGCACGTGCCCTCTTGCCATCCCTGGCGCGCCTCTGCTGGGAACTTTAGGTTTCGAGTTTCTCTTTTAAATATATATTCTTCATAAAGTTAAATTTACATTCATATGCTAACCAGTGTGATAGACTCATACCACAAATTTTACATTTTTTTCTTTTGAACGGAGCACAATTATCTGATGATCAAATCAAACTCGAATTTTAGGTTTGAATCCTAAAAACTAGACCGGCTTAAATATTTGGGTTTGAATCCTTAAAACTAGATCCTAGTATTCGGATCTGAATCCAATAACATTGTAAATTTAGGTGTTTTTGCTCATCGTAGGAGGCTCTAGCTTGTTACTGGGTTGGAATCTCCAAATGGATCCTAGGCTACCAATTTATAGAGGATTGATCCGACCCGAACTCGACCCATTAGCCAATCAAAAATAGATAGCCTTCACCAGCCGGTAACTTGCTTCGCCAATCTGACCGCGGAGAGAGCGGGGGGCGAGAGAGAGAGAGAGAGAGAGAGAGGCGTCGTGATGAGCAGCGGCGGCGGAGAGAAGGGTGGTTCGGTGAAAACACCGGCGGATTTCCTCAAATCGATCCGAGGTCGCCCCGTCGTCGTCAAGCTCAACTCCGGCGTCGACTACAGAGGTCAATCCCTAAAACCCTAGCGACAATTCGCTTAAAACCCTCGCCCAATGTTTCCCTCCGTTGATTATGAATGTTACTTCTATAATTAGTAGCAATGTCTGCTCTTTAACTTGATCAAGTCTAGAATCTACAAAAGAATAGGATGAAGTTTAGTTTTCTGAGGATAAAAATACAATTTGGTTTTTTGCCCTAATCTGCATGCTCAAATTTGGCTTAGCTAAACGATCTCTCTCTCTCTCTCTCTCTCTCTCTCTCTCTCTCTCTCTCTCTCTCTCTCAAATTGGTTTATTAAGGATGCAGAAACTAACAAATCACTGACTAATATTTCGCTGCTCACTAATTAAACGTGTAGAAAGTGTTTTTTTTTTTTTAATTCAAGTTGTGATTGTAACTTGCTGATTTAATTAGTATCTCCTTTTTCTCTCTTGTTCTTGTGTCCACTGATTCCATCTTATCTTAAATCTGTTAAGGTTCATACAAAACTAGGCACACTTTTCTTTTTCTCTTTCTTTTTCACAAAGTAGGATCTTTGCGACTTTTAAGAGAAATTTTGGAGGTTTGGACCTTTTTTTGCAATTAGATTTTATGATAAGCCCCTCTCTTGTCCGTAGTTTTTTTTTTTTTTTTGACTAGGAATATGTCATCAATCAGAGAGCTTTAGGTTCACAGTCAAATATAATCTGTCAAATTCTGTATAGTGCGTTTTAATATATATTTTCTGCTCCATAGCCTATTATAATAAGATGATGGTGGTGTATTTAGTATTTACCCTTGAATCGAATTACTTCTTGTGGTGGATGAATTCCGACACAAACAACTGGACGCCCCGATCGAATCTGTCAGAGCACACAGAGAAGAAAGATGCCTTTCAGGTTAGAACCTGGTGTCGGCCTAAGACCCTCGGACGTGAGAATCAGTAGTCGGTATGAGGGGAGGACCGACAGTGGGAAACTGCCATCGTAGTAGTGGTGGACTGGCAGAGAGAAACTGTCAACGTGGTGTGGTATGTGTTCTGAGGATTAGTGAAGCGACCTCTTTTTCATTAGAGAGGAAGGTATATTTATACCTGACAGAGGCATTTGAGTTAGATTTGGATAGATGTGGTTCTTAAATTGTCCGGTTTGAATCTGCTGATCGTTGTAACCGCTAAGATCGAATTCAAGTTGGTGGGATTGGTGTGCTGGAGTTTTATTGATTGATGTCTCAAACTGCTCTGCTTAGCTATAAGATGCTTTGGATGAGGAGGATATAGTCACGTAACAGATTTCATAACTCGAAGGAATTCGTCTGGATCTGTCTGTGGCAATGGATAAGGTCGCCACGTGGCGGAGCTTTCGGTCTGCAGTCGAGTCGGCGCTGGGTGGTTGTATGACTTCGGAGCTGTGGTTGAGGGTTGGCGTCGGATTTAGGCCTGGTTGAGATTCTGGAACGGGGATTCAGAGAGCTTTCTATGTTCCTACCACTGAACACGTGTCGTGATCTTGACAATGTCAAATTTTGACCACTACAGAAGCCTCCTCCACTTCCACAGTTGTCGGAGCTCGCATAAGAGAAGTGAGGGAGTAGAGTCTGTTGGGAGGCTTCTTTTGTCTCTATCTTTTGTATTTATAGTCAGGAGATTATCCGATGTATCTCTTTGCATCATGGTGTATTCTTGGCTTTAATAAGGAGGTGTCGCCTCTCGAGGCCAGTTGTCACCTAATCATATTAGGCGTTGATTCAAATTCTGGTGTCATTATGGCGTTATAATGGCTTAATGGAGATGATTAGCCTTTCGTCTCCTCAATTGGGCAATCTTTTTGACTTGTGGAATGACTTTTCAAGAGCCCGCACGTTTTCAAGGCTTACATTGATGGAGATGAAGTCATTTATCCATTTATAAAATAGAGGAGATATAGAAGAAAGGAGATCATCTTCAACTTTACTAAGCTTTTCAAATTTTACCAAAATCTTGACTTTGTTGTAGCTTCTTCTTTGGGCGGTCCGTCATGTTTTCTTTCTTTTTCATCAGATGGAGGAAAGAAAAGGAAAGGAGACATGAGGAGAACGAATGGCAGACTCTTGCTTTCCGAGAGTCTGGTCGGCACGTCGCATTAGTAGCTGTGAAGGACCTATCACGGCGCATTAATCGCCTGATAGGGTGCCGCCATCAAGGGTGACATGTAGGATTCTTGCTTCAATTTGATCGGGCGATCTGATTTCTGGTTCGCTCTGTCTTGGGCAAGTAAGCTTCGATCTTGAGACTTGGAGCCTCTTTTTTTTATGGTGTGCATGAGGAAGAAGGAGCTCATTGCAGGAATGCGTGAGTGAATCATTTCTCTTCATGGAGTTCAGATCTCTCCCTCAGAACACCTCAGAAGGGATGTGCTACCATCATCTTCTTGCACGTCTTATGGGCTTCAGTCTGGTTGAACAATGTTCTCACTGTCGGAGGGCTTGTTGAGGCTCCATCCCATCCTTCTTGGAAATGCAAAGAGAATGGTGTCTTAGAGTCATCCTTTTGGTCTTCTCTTCACCGATGCTGGAATCTTTAGAAGGGGCGTCGATGAACAATTGAACAGGTATGACCTCCTCCGATAGATATTCACCTGTAGATGTATCCTCAGAGTTCGGAGGTGAGGCATGACCGACAGAGGTGGAAGGATCGGAGCGCTGGATTCGGATCTGCTGTATTTCTTTTCAAAGATGTAAATATAGAGATGTAAATGAATTTTGTATTACCCTTGTTAGATGCAACACAATAAATATAATGAATATTTTTGAAATAAAAATGGTTTATTTTTGGATCTTGCTGGTTTGCATTTACCATAGGCTTTTAGAACTGATATGGTCATGCCTCTCTCGAGTGTTGATCTCTATCTTTTGTAGGGTCGGTTGGGAACAAAGTGTTTTGGTGAGTTTGCATTGTTGTTTTCGAGTGGGGGCGATCCCGTCAATAGTATCTACAAACTCCTGAACCCGAGTGAGGGTGATCCCAGCAGCGGAGTTGGATTTTGTCTCTGAGTGGGGGTAAGACTCATCAGCGGAACGATGAACTTGGTCGAACTCTGAGTGGGGGTGAAACCCATCAGCGGAGTGGGTCCACAGTAGTCTTCAAGTGGGGTAAGACCCATCAGTGGAATGGCCGACTCTAGACTCCGAGTGGGGACAATCCTGGCAGCGAAGTGGCGGATTCTATAGGACTTTGATTGGGGGTGAAACTCATCAGCAGAGTGGATTCACACTCGTCTCTGAGCAGGGGTAAGACCTATCAGCGGACGTCGAACTTTGAACTCCGAGAAGGGTGAGACCCATCAGAGGAGTGGCACTGGCAGAGGAAAACTGCCAGTGGTTCGCTACCCGTGGGTGACAAGGGGAGCCGTAGGCTAATGTTTGTGCTATTGTCTCCGAGTGGGGGTAAGACCAATCAGCAGAACGCACAAACATTAGGGGCTTTGAGAGAGGGTGTAACCTAACAACAGAGTAGGCACTTCGAACTGGGGATAATCCCAGAGCGGAGGGTTTCGATTGCTTGTAGGCTAATCGAGAGGGAACCCGTAAGCGAGTTCTTGTGTTGCCGTCTCCGAGTGGAGGTAAGACCCATCAGCGGAGCGTGCAAGTATTGGATTCCTAGTGGGGGTGAAATCCATTAGCGGAGTTGTGTTCACAATCTCTCTGAGTGGGGTTAAGACCATTAGCGGAGCAATGAACATGTGCTTTAGAGGGGGCAATCACAGCACCAGAGTGAGTTGAAACGGTTAGGAACAAAAACTTAATTTTATTTGATGTTTAATATAAAGTACATGAAATTTAATTGAAATACAGGGGGTATTAGCTGCGGAGGTACTCTCATGTCTTCATTGGAGGGATCAGATCACCAATAGTCTTGTACTGGGTGATCATGTGTTGCGGTTGGGTAGGAGGCAAAGTGCTCGACTGTCCTGCACTGGAGGCTGTCCCGAGGATAAAAACGCACTCTTTGAGGAAGCCTTGGCGGATCGGTTCTCCCAGGTACTTCCGGAGGCTTCTGCAGTTGATGGTCAGGTGCCCCTTACTGTCATGGTAAGAACAATATTCTTTCGCTCTGGGGAGTGTGGGTCGTATTAGATCGGTTTCGGGCGCTTTACCCTGGCTGGTCCTTAATGGCATTAAAGACTTCGTTGATGGGGGGTCTCGGCGGAGTGAAGTGGTGTTCCATCTTGAAGCCTTGGAGTGAATTCAGTGAGAGGACTGGGAACGCCATCGTTTGTAGGTGGGTTGCCCTCGATTCAGGTTACCGTCATTGGTTGGAGCTCTGCATTTTGACTTCGACTTTTCTCTGTCGTTGCGACATTTGAGAGACTGGTTGAGGGAGCTCTTCATCGCTTCCTCTAACTGGACATGTGGCTGGGCTCGAGACAATCCGAGTAACGTCATGCTTCAGTAGGTGCTTATATAGTGGGTGAGAAAGCTACAGCCTGCTGATGAATATGAGTGCAGAGACATCTTCACCGCAGTTGGGAACCTTGGCGAGCTGGTTCTGAAAGTAGCTGGTGTACGACTTGAGGCTGTCGCAATATCTCATTTTGACAGTGAGGAGGTGATGATTGTTCTTCTTGACCTCTTGATGGGAAGCTTATTGGGTGAGAAACGCTCCGGTTATCTTCTCGAAATTATGGAGCGAATTCGACGGTAAGGAGAAATCAATTCGAGACCACACCTTTCAGACTGGATGGAAAGGTCAGGCACATGAGCGGGTCGTTGCGGAGTAGACTACTATCTTGTCTCGAAAATGCCTGATGTGTTGGACTGGGTCACTGGCTCTGGAGTAGTAGTCGAAGGTTGGAGTCATGAATTTTTCAGGATTCAACTCCATAATCGCTTCGAAGAGTGGGGAATCAAAGACCTTGGCAGTGGCCTGTTTCGATCCGCTACGGAGTTGCAGCTTAGCTTCCTCGATCCGTCTTTAAACCAGCTCGTCGAGGAATCAAAAGTAGGAAAACTCCTAAATCCTCCTACGAGTCTAGTCGTGTTGAACTCCCGCTTGAGAACGAGGTGAATCTACCTCGTTGTTGAAGCGGACTTCATGCAGAGAAGAAGTCGTCTGGACCGCCTCAGGTTCGTGACGGGCCTGTTGTTTGGAGTTTCCCTGGACGATCTGCGCCTGGAGTTGGTCGTTGTGTTATTTCAACGTTTTCTGCTCTCGGATGGCGTTATCGCGGTCGAAAATTGCTTGCTTCATGTCATAATGTCTTGGCTTGTTGCTCCCTCATATGCTCCTTCATATCGCCGAGCATATGGAGGATCTGGCCTTTGTATAGCGGCGACGATCGGGCACTGGCGGCTACCTTTTGAGATGAGGAGGAGCAAGTGTCCTTTGCAGCATGCTCGTGGTCGACGACGTGTGAGGGGACCGTGCCCCTGGCAGTGGTATTGGTCCTGCCGTTGGACAGGGTGCCATTGTGGACGAGGCCATCGATGCTATGGAAGATTCTTTTTAGAGGAATGATATGGGTTTGGGTTGGATGAGAGGAAGATCTCGAGTGTAGATTCAAGATCTCAATGAAAACACCAATTTATGGTGGATGAATCTTCGTCACAAGCAACTGGATACCCCCCATCGAACAGATTAGAGCACACAGCGAAGAAATGTCTTTTAGGTAGGAGCACCGGTATGGTGCAAGCCTAAGACCCTCGGGCTTGAGAATCAGTAGTTGGTATGGAGGGGACCGACAGAGGAAAATTGTTGGTGTAGTGGTAGCAGACTGGTGGAGAGAAACTGCCAGCGATGTGTGCTATGTGCTCTGAGGATTAGGAGAGCGATTTCCTTGTTGGATGAGGAGGTATATTTATACTTGACAGAGGCAGTGGAGTTGGATTTGGATTGAAGCAAATCTTCAACTGTCTGATTTGAATCTGTTGATCCTCATAACCGCTGAGATCGAATTCAGGTTGTTAGGATTGGCGTGCTGGAGGTTTATGTTGGAGGTTCATCGATTGCTATCTCCAACTACTCTGCTTAGCTGTATGATGGCTTTGGACGAGGAGGAAGATAGAGTCACTTAACAGATTCTACGACTCAAAAGAATTCATTTGAATCTTTTTATGGCGATGGATAAGGTCGCTATGTGGCGGGGCATTTGGTCCGGAGTCGTGTCTATTTTGGGTGGTTGTAAGACCTCGGAGCTGTGTTTGAGGGCGGCCGTCGGATTAGGCGTGGTTGAGATTCCGAAACGGGGACCTAGAGAGCTTCCTATGTTTCTGCCGCTGGACACGTGTCGTGATCCTGACAGGGGTCAAATTTTAATTACTACACTTCTGAACTCTGAATTCACAAACTAATGGCACAATCTTCTCAAATTATTTATGAATTCTAAACTTTTTAAATTAGTGGATCTGAGGCAGTGGCAAACCTAGGTTGAGCCCAGTGTCAGCGAAGGCCCACACTGGGTTTTTAAAACCTCCAGCCCTTTATAGCTTTGAAGCTGGCTTGGAATAAGCCCACCAACGCAAAGGCCTACGCTGAGGTTTTTAAATCAGTAAAAAGCTTGTATAAAGCCAATAGTTCTAGAGCCAGAGATATAATGATTTCTCTATCATACATTTTGACTCTTTTTCGTTCTCTATCGTGTTTTTCTTTTTTCTTTTTCTTTTATTATTTTATTATTTTTGAGATTCTCTCACTGGATCATATATTCATATTTTCTTTCACTCTGACATTTACTATCTTCTAGTATTCTCTTTCAATGTTTGGGAAAACAAAACAAATCCTCCTATCTCCACTCTCTCTCTTGGGTGAAGCAAATAAATTCATTATCTACGAACCACTTTCTCATATTACTTGTGTTCAAATTACATTACTTGATTCTTAATAATGTGTGTGTGTGTGTGTTTTGAATTGTTGGATATATAAAAATCAATTAGGTTAAGATTTTCACTTTTTTAGAGAAATTTTTTTGCTTTAGATTTCATTGATATTGTTTGCTTTTCTCATTAATTTGTGAACTCATTAATAATTAGGTTAAAAACTTAAAGAAGTATTAAAAATATGAATTGAAATAATATAGAAAAAATTTCACTTCTATTGGGGTTTCATTTAACATTTTTTTTAAATTTTGATTTTACATGTTTTCAAAACTAGGTCGTTCCTCAGAAAAAATTTAGTCAAAAAATTGCTTTCATCTGCCATCTTTGATTTTTTGTGTGTGTGAACATAACTATGTTTGTTTAGGTATTACTATGCACATTGATTATTAATTTAACTTTCTGATTTTTGAATTTTTCATACCTATTGCACTATTTGTGAAAGAAAAATTATCTATTTCTATTACGGCCACACTGAGAAAAAACTTGCGTCCGCCACTGGTCTGAGGTGAATAGGTGTCGCGCCTCCGAAATGACATTATGGAAAAACTGATCAGTGGGTTTTAATTTTGAACCTGAAGTCTAATTAAGTGTGCAACCTTTTTTATTAAGAATTTCAATGTGCTTATACATATTTTCAACTCTGTGTTGAACTCTACCAGGGATTCCATGCTGAAGGTTAATGTTAAGTATAGCATATGTATGCCAACTAAGAGGTTAGCAATTTCATGCATGCATTTTCTTTGCTTCATTTCAATATAGAATTGAAAGCATTTTTTCGCTAACGCTAAGTTTCTAACTGTAGAAATGATGCTAGCCATGTCCAACTCATTACTTTGGAAAAAAATGATACAAGAGCAAGTATTGCAGAACAATATATGGCATTTTATATATTGTGATTCTAAGGACCTTACTAGCTTTAAAAATACATAGAATCCCATTGATAGGCTTACTGGTTATGTGTATTTCTTGGTGCTGTTGTAGACTTAATGATCTTTACCTAGATAAATGTGGTGCATTACCCACCAAATTTCCGCCCAAATCACTTGGTGATTCTCTTGGATAATGGCTGCACGATTTGAGGGTTTCAACTCCTACAAACTTATAAACATAGGTGGGGTGTGTGTTGGCCTTTTCTTGATAATTATGGAATCACAATGCTGGTAATTTTGGCTGACGTTTTGGCCCTAAGATTCTTCTCTAGTAGATTGTACTTTCCAGTAGTATCCATGCTTTTGTGCAAACTTTTTCTATTAGAAAGAGTCCAATCATCAAGCAAACTACGGATAACGAGTAAAAAACAACTTAGAAAATTCCATAAATAAAAGGCTTGGAGTTTAGTAGATAAATCAAATAAGCGCTGAACTCAAGATATGCACCACATAGCAAAACAGTAATGCATTGCTGTATGCATTAGCATTCGACCTGCTGGATTGTTGTTTATTCAGTTTCACAGCTACAGTGAAATAGGAAAAGAGATGTATAGGTTCCTAAGAAATTGATATGTGAATATGGCCACGCATACACGGAGAAAGCTTGTGGGTTCTGCTAGAACCATTTGCATTTTTTTTATTTTTTTTTCTACCTTACCATAAGAATATATGTATATAATGGTTTCCAGAAGAACTGCTAATGTCAGGTAGGTTTTGGGTAGATTGATTCAGTACCTCACCTATAGTAACATTACATTCAGCAAACAACAAGGATATAGTGCAACTTAATGCTGTTAGCACAAGACTTGTTGGATTATTTTGGGACCTTTGTTAAGTTTGGCTTCTCTAATAATCGACTATGTTGAGACCTGGCTGATAGTTTGGCTTCTCAAATAACCTGCTTATACTTGAAATCAAACTAGTAACTCTCTCATTGTGGTTTGCTTAAAACCTCAGAACCATATACTCTATATGTAAATGCAGTACCTCAACTGTACTGCGGTAACCCTTCTCTCACCCAAATTTCCTTAACCATTGCCGCTGCACATGCACGCACGCACACACAAGCATGCGTGTCTGTGCATGTTCACAAAAGAGAACATGGTCTTGTCTGTAGTTTTATTACTAAATCACAATATGTTGAAAATCTCTTAGGTTATTCCACGTCTCAAGTTTGTTTCTTATAATATTTAACTGTCATGCTTCACTGCCTGCTGACAAATTTTAACACTTCACAGGTATTCTGGCATGTTTGGATGGATACATGAACATAGCAATGGAGCAGACGGAAGAATATGTTAATGGTCAGCTAAAGAACAAATATGGTGATGCTTTTATTAGAGGAAATAATGGTAATCTCGAAAATTCACTTCAATAGCTGCCCTGATTTGGCATGTTTTGCCTTTTTTATTGCTTTTTACTTTTCTTGTGGCGATGCAGTTCTCTACATCAGCACCTCAAAGAGGAGCCTTGCTGAAGGGGGATGACATTGCATGAAGAAGAAATTTATTGAGTCCCTTGAAGGGAAATGTGTGGCTAAGGTTCTGATTGCATTTATCATGTAAGCTTAGCATTCTATATCCCTTTTTTCTCCTCATGTTAAAGATGGTGCTTCAATCTCTTTTCATTGTGGAAATGATAATGACATTTATTTTTAGACTGTAAATGTATTCTTGTAACTCTATAATGAATTTTTTTGGATGAAATCGACTTTCAAGCATGGACTGAGTCTAGCATGGATAATTTGACAAAGGAGATGTACCTTCTACCAAATACTTATCCAATACTTGGATGCTCCGATACTTGATAGATACGCGTTGCAATCAAGTGTGATTTCATCTGATTGGACAGGACCGTTCAACTTGTACCTTAGATTTGCCAAGTGGGAGCATTTTGATGTTACTTGATTGGCTTTCTACAGGTCTTTGTTTTATAGGATAAGGGGGCACAAAAGATTTGAGTCGAACAGGATTTGTGTGGTGTAGTTTGGTTTCTGTAGGATATGGATTGACTTGGGTCTTATCCGAACTGAGATTTTGCTGGCCTTTGGAAGAGGTGACAATGGGCAACTTGGTCAGCCTAGGATGCAGTATGGCTGGCTGTTTGCATTAGAAATGTACATGTTCGCTGTGTGTTCTGTTTCCCACTAATCGCTTAGATTTATTGTTTGCCGCGAACTTTTCAGGATTATTATCCATCAACCAATGCATTCCTTAACTGTCAGAACTTCATGAATTCGGTCTTTAAATACGTGTATGGTTGAATATAAACATAGTGCTTGCATATATTTTCAACACGCATGAGCATATACACGCACTTGGTAATTGGTGTGTTATATCTGAAATTCTGAAATTCATTCTATTGCCAAAATGTTCTCAATTGCTGAACTCATGAAATTGCTTTTCTAGCCGCTTATTTCTAGTCAACCATTTGTCATATGACATGAATTTAGCTGATTAGCATTGTTTCTTTAGTTCAATCTGTTATTTTGCTTGCTGGGATGCTTTCAAGTTCCAGAGTTCCTGCCACTGTTTTCATATATGTAGCAACTTTGAAGCACAAAGAAATGTTGATAGTATGATTGAAATTTCACGTACAACCTGTAGAATTTTATGAACATATGGCAGTAGATTATTGTTTTGGAGTTCTTGCAGCCTGGAATAGTTTTGGATTTCTAGGATGATATTTAGGTAATGTTTTTGGATTGCTTGAAGTCTGAACAGAGAAATAGTCAGGCCATTTGTTCTGAAAAAATCAGAATTGGAATAAAAGGAAAATTTTGGTTGAGTCCCCCAATTGCCACTAAAAACAATGTGACAGCAGCATCTACTTAGAAATATTAATTTTCAGTATGTTCATACACCCTGTAGCTCAGAAATATATATTTCATAAGTTCATGCAACCACAATATCAAACCATATGAACAATTATACCTTTTTAGCTAATTCTAACAGGGAGAATTGATACTAGTAGTCAGATTGAGAAGGAAATATATAGGGTTCTTAAACATAAGCTCTTGAACTCACCAAACCCTAGTTATTTCGAAGTTACTGCAATCCCTTTGTTGTGAGGTAGATGGAACTAACAAGGAAGAAGAGATGCTAATTCTAACTATATATGTAAACTTAGATGTGGGTATTATTTCAAGGGGACCAAAAAAATGTAAATTAATAAAAAAAAAACCTATTTGAGGTTCTAGGTTTCTTACAATTGTCAGAGACTGAAAAATGTTTAATTCAACTTTGTGAAGAAGTTGCAAATGGAAGTAGTTATTTTGATGACAAAACAAGCAAGCATCACACTATGGAAGTAAACAAGAGGGCCAAGAGCTAAAAAGTCTCATCCCATTTCAAATGAAGCAATGTTAGATTACATTCTTGCTTGTTGCACAAACAGAATCCAAAAAAACAGATTTTTTTTTGAAAAATTAGGAAATTATACTGATTCAAGAACCTGACGGTGGCGGCTGCGGCGGCTGTGGAGGAGGATGAGCGGCGTACCCCTGCCCGGCGTATGCGGCGCTTCCACTGCCTTCATCCGGCATCCCCTGCTGCCACATCGGCTGCCACGGCTGCTGCATATACATCGCTGGATCCATCGCGGGCTGCCCCATCATCACCCCTGCCCCTGTCGGAGGGTAGTAGTATGGCATCCCTGCGGCTGCCATGCCTCCGGGCATCAACCCTATTCCGGCAGCTCCTTCCTCTTTTATCTCCTCTCTAGGGACAATGTCAACCAAGAAGTCGAAGATATCAGTCCTGGTGATGGCAGCAGCAATGTCGTTCGTCTGCAAGGTGCGCCGCTTGTTCTCCTCTGCGTGGAGCCAGGACCGTATGGTGAGCTCTAGGATGAAGAGCTCGCAGGCCTTGGCGAAGAGGATGGGAGCTTCAGCGGAGATCATGCGGACGTCCTCGTCTGCCTTCATGATTTTTTTGATGCGGGCGAGGGGGAGCTGGTGGTTCTTGAAGTCGTTGGCGTGCTCGATTTCTTGGCGTTGGTACGTCCAGAACATCTGGAGCTGCTGGTGCTGTTGCTGGAGGAGGTGGTGGAAAGGAGCCGCAGGGTAGGTGTGAGGGGGTGGAGGTGGTGGTGGCTGCTGGTTGTTGTCCTCCATTTCAGGGAGAAAAAAAAAATGGTGAGGCTAATTTCAGAACTGACCAACACTGATTTAGCTCGAAGAATTTTGATCGAACTGAAATTCGAGAGGAAATGAACTTGAAGGGGGTCTTTTTGAGCTTTTCAGGATCAAATTCTTTGCAATGAGTAAAGAGCAAGAATTGGGCTATTTTGTATTTGAAATTAGCTGGAACAAGTAAAGAAAGAGCTCCCTTTATAGGCCATGGAATTTGAGCTTTTTGCTGGAAATGGTATCCGATTCCTTGGCAGGGGACAGAATGGAATCCAAAAGGACTGCTCTCTTGGCCTGCTTTGCTTCTGTTTTCTGATTCTGGCCACTTGAGGAAATGGAGGATGGAAAACAGACTTGTTTGCAAGAAAATTCTCTCTCTTTTACCCTGTGTTTGTAACTGAAAAAACTGCTTCTCTGATCAAAGCTTTCAAGGGTCCAATGAGGAAGGAGAGGAGAAGCTGAGATGGATCAAAGAGAGTGGAGAGTGTGAGAAGACTGCAGTGGATAAAAAGATGAGAGAGAGAGAGAGAGAGAGAGAGAGAGAGAGAGAGAGAGAGAGAGAGGATGTGGAATCTAGGAGAACCTTATCCTGCTAAGGATAGAGAAATGGTGATGATGGTGTTCAGATATTTTCCCCCTCCTTTGATTTGCACAATTGAGGTGTAAAAAAGAGAGCAGCAGAAAGGAGAGAAGGACAGCATCAAGCAAGGAGAAAGAGAAAAGCTGAAGTTTAACTCATTCCTGGATGCAGTTTTGGTGAACAAATATTGTCTTGTAATTATGATGAGATTGAGTGTCAGCAGGAGAAATTGAAGTGTGATTAGCAGAGAAAACAAATGATCCAAAGCTCTTGTGGATTTAGAATGAACTCCCTGTTTCTTTCTTTATATGAATTAGATTATATAAACATTATCTGCAGGAACTAGCTTAAATCTAATTGTAACAGTTGGATTTTAATATCAAAAGTTTTAGTAAATAAATAAAGAGTTTAATATAAATATTCTTAGATTCTTTTAGAAATTAAGTATTTCTCTGTTTCTTTTGCATGCACTTCCCTATCAGGCCTTTCTACTAACAAAGAAGGGCAATTATTTTTCCTCTGAAGAGAAAAACTTTCAAATGAAAAACATAAATCTTTCAAGTTTCATCTTCATGTGTAAGAATCATTTCTCTCAAGATTTACCATCTGTTTTGAAATAAATCTTGGGTGCAGTCAATAATTGTTAACCAGGATACATGTAGCAGTGAATGCAACTTATACATTTGTAATGTTCTACACTTTCCTTTGTTGAATGCTGAACAATCTCTCCTGATCTCCCCTTGGTCCCCAGTCTTCACCCCCATCCTCCCAGCCTCACCATCGCCGCCGTGAAAGCCGACGCAAACTCCTCAGGTCGATCCGCAAACGTAGTCGCGGCCGGCCTCGACAACTGCTCGGCAAACGAGACCTGATCTGACTTGAACATCCCCCTCCCCTGCACCAGGTTCCGGTAATACGCATTGTCGAAGGCGGCCGGGGTGGTGGGGTCGCGACTGAAGGGTCGGCGTTCTGCGGGCACGCTCGCATCAGCTGGAGCGCGTAGGGTGGTTCGACTGGTGGCCAGGAAGACGACGAGTAGAGGCGATTGGAGAAACGGCTGCAGTGAGAGAAGCCAACAGTGTGGGCGCCAGAGCGCGCGATCATGTCGGTAAACGAGAGGTTGTTCTTCTGGTAAGTTCCAGGCGAGGAGGTCGAGCCTGAAGTCCGACGAACGGGAGGCTGCCGGGACGTGACTGGCCTCAGACATCCGTCCGTCAAAACGGCCTAGCTCCACGGGGAAGGATGGACCACCAGACTGCTCAAGAAAGTAACAGCATAAATAATAGTACAGGAGGATCTTCTGCAATTTATCTTCATAACTACGTATCTGGACTCTATTGAAAACTACCATGAACTTTCACTCAATTTCAAAAAAGTACCAAATCTTTTCAAAAATACAATAAACTTCCATGAATTTTCACAAAGATCCCAGAATTTTTCAAAAAACTACCATGAAAAGCCATAGTTTAATTGTAATTTTCAAAATGCTTCGTAGTTTATTGAAATCAGGTGAAAGTTTAAATCTGTACCCAAAAGGGAAAAATAAATTTAAGCTTTTGGGTAAAGTGATTATCTAATATCAAACAAAAATAATATCAAGTAAAACTTCAAAATATATTCAAAGAATACTACCAATGAGATGCATGAATTTTCTTTTCAAAGCTTTTTTGTACTTACGAGAACTACATCTCTATCAGCACAAGAAACCACACCAGGACATACAGCCTCTACTGCTTGCTTTGCCTTGACCGAATCCATCTCCGGCCAGAGAGACATTGTCCTCGGCATCCTTCTCGGCGTCTCCATTTGGCGATGCAATTAAGACAGACGCATCGCAAACCGATAATCTCTTAACCGTTATAAACCCTGTAGATTTGCTTCAATTGTCAATAGATTTTCGCATGTTGCTAAGCTACTATGAAAAGCTTCAAATCATTATATGTTCATAGATGGAATTTGTCTCACAAAACAGAATCAGAATCCAACATTTAGACACTTCAATTTTCAGTCAGATTCAAGTAAACCTCATGTTTAGTTAGCCTGCCTCTATATGTGAAACCTCACAAATAGCTTGGTATAGGTTTACCTCAACATAAGAAAACACAATGCAAATATTCAGAGAAAAGATACCTAGGCTTTACCTCGACAAAGCAATCATGGAAGAAGAGCCTGAGAGTCGCAGGCGCCGTGGTAAAAGTCTGGCTCAGCTTCGTCATAACTGCATGATGCGCGATCGCCTCAACGTTCGGACACGTGGTCTGATAGAAGTTTTCTGCTAGTTGTCCTTCTCCACTTCCAGCAGCCATCAAAAGCACCAGTACAAACCCCAAACTCCTCCATATCTCCATGCTCTTTCCCATTTCCAACTCAATATACAGCCTGTAATAGCAATATTTTGGTAGCATGTTACATATAAGGGGAGGCAGTTAGAAATATAAGAGTTCAATGATAAAGAAGTTGAAGGAGAGAGTTTTATATAATACAAGAGGGTTAAGAAGAGAGAGTCCAAGACCTCTTCTTCATCAGATGCTTGCTTAATTTCAACTTTGGGAAATTTGTTCTTAATTTGATATGGTGCTTGCAGTAAGCCAGGTCAGAAGCATTTTTCTGATATTATAATAATCTTACTCTATTCAACAATGAGGATTAATTGGTTGTCATCTTTTTAAAAAAAAAAATTAAAAAAAAAGTAAAATTAGAAACAAAAAAACAGAAGCCAAAGTCCAAGAGATGGCTGCTTTCTTTTGAAGCATGCTGAGATATGTCAATTGTTACAAAATTAGTTAATGGGATTGAATTGAGAGCTGAGAGGCTCTAAGAAAGCAAATATGATGCCATAAGCAACACAGATTTTACATTTCTAAAGCCCTTTTATGATCTCAGCACTGATGGGTTTACATACTAGAGACAGGAGTTTGTAAGTCCAGATTTTACTTAAAAATAGAGAACAAGAGGTACTTTGTACAGCTACTAGTTTTAATTTTTTTCATAGGGTGGATGAGTTCCAGGATTATATTTTTTTTTGATGTAAACTTAATTGCTCCTCAGTCTAGAGCTGACCCATAATTTTTTGTTTATTAGATTGAAATCTAGAGCATGTCTGAAGAAAGAACAATATATCAACAAAAATAATAATTTGATTATAGACGTTTGACATATATCACTAGGAATAGTCATCTTGATCCTTGACTGCACAAACCGGAAATTAACTGGAATTGCTCTTTTTGTTCTTATACCTGCATATACTGGCAATAGCAGCTACTCTAATCTAGAATTGCATACATCGAATTATTTAGTTAATGTTTCGCTACCCTAAGGATTACTATATTTACGGTCATTACTTGGCGAGTAGTTTAAACACGTAGTCAGATCTGAACTTTTCAAACTACACGTGCTTTACGTGCTCTGTTTAATTGAAATCTCTATTCTAAGAGACACATGCTTCTACTCCTTCCTTTGGGAATTCATACTAAGTATAGGTTACTGTGAGATTAGACATAACTTGTGAACTCATATTTATTTCACAATGAATATTTCAAATTTCTTGTAGAAGCAGAACTTGCAGAGCTGGTGAAATTGGACAAGTTCGTGAACAGATAAAAATGCTTCCTTTACGATGGATGTCATCACAGAGACCCAGGGACCAAAAATAAGAAAGCAGCAGCAAAAGACCCCAGATTTGTAGAGACAAAGAGCATCCAAGTTTGATGTGTTTAATGTCTGGTTTCCTAATTGGCATTCTATCTTTTGTTCCTGAATACAATTTCATGATCTGACAGTATGTAGAAAAGTTGAAATGACATAATGAGCAAGATGATCTAATAGCTGTAAACTACATCTTACTGGATCTAAGAAGAGAGAATACAAGAAGCCAACCTTCTGATAGCAAACAAATCAATGATTGGTTTGCAGAGACTTCAGATGACCAAGTGTATGTAAAACAGGTTATTGTGCCTCTTAAAGGGAAGGGTCCCTTTGAATTGTCTGCTATCAGCAGATGGAGCCATATAGCTAAATAACCAAGGTAATAATATGTGAAGATTCATTAAGATCTAAGAGAAGCTAAAATGAACATTCACAACAATTAAGTGCATGTGCCAGGCAGGTGACTCACACAATTCATAAAGATTTACAGACTAGAATAGGAAGTTGAGAACAGAAAGACATCCATGAAATATCTTTCTCATACTTAATGACTGTAGGAAACTCTTGCAATTCACTAAACAATCAGAAGTTGTTGGCATCATCAAAATAATGAAGAAACCCACTAAGGTATCCATATGCGTGACTCCTCATAGTAGCACCCTATGTAGCACAGACACAGGTGTCGGACACGACACAGGCCCGGACACAGGACGCGGCAAAATCCAAAAAAAATACGGGAACACGACAAATAATATTTTATTTATTATTATTATTATTATTATTATTATTATTATATATAAATAAATTTTCTCTCCATGTTCTTAATTTTTTTAATTCTCTCTCATACTTTCACAGAAGTGTATTGATTTCAACTTTTTCAACGGTACTTTCTGATGTAGACATTTCTACACAACTCTACCTATGTGAGTAGAATAATGAATAATCAACTTGTCAAAAAATAATCAAATATGAATAATTAATTTTATTAAAAGCAAGATAGAAAATAAAATAAAATCTAAATAATTTACATCTATAGCTTCTATATAGTAACAAAAAAATTTTAAAAATAATCTAACTAATACCCTACCTAATTCATGATGTGTGTAAATTCTACTAACATATTGCTTATGTCAGAATGATATTTTTTTCATGTTTATTTAAGCGACATGTGACTTTTAGATACCTAATACATGATCTTTAAATTTATTTAATGCTGACACGGCATTATACACGGTGCCGACACGCACTTTTATGGTTGTTTACAATCGACACGGCATCGGAGTGTTCGATACGTGTCGGACAAGTGTCAGGCAAGTCCGACACGTGTCCGTGTCCGACGCGTGTCCGTGCTTCATAGGTAGCACCAAGGGCTACAAAGAACAATTGTATGGAAAACAGTAGGATGATCATTTTGCAACAACCGACTACGCCCAAAAGCAATGAGAAAGAAACCATCAAAGTTAACCTGAAACGTATATCATAGGTTCAAAGATTTGAAAATTTATGAAGTTGAACCAAGTATTGAAACTGCAAAAATTACTAATACGAAGAAAAAAAATTCAGAGATACAAAAAACTAAAATGTCAAAGAATTTTCATGAAAACCAATTCAAATTTCAAGCATTTCTGGTCACATATCAGAAAATAGGTAAATCAGGATCAACCGAGTTTGGAACTTTCAAAATACAAGCGAAAAGGATTATTTTTTATAAACCAGAAAGAACTTGAAATACTTTGGTGTCTCGAGAATAACTCAAAAGAACTTGGTATTTATTAACCTACTATATCCAAAAGGGGATTGCATGATGGATAGAGAAAATTTCGATAGATCAAGATGAAGAGATAAAAACCTGACCGCTTCAGATAACACACTGTAGAGTTCTGATCAGCAGCTAACAAGAAGATGAAATTGCAACGTGCTGAGAACAAAATGCAAGTTCCACACAAAAACATGATTTCAATCGTGTTAGTCCACTTAGCACTGTTTAATGAGCTCAGGAATAAAAAGGGACAATAGATAACATTTTGTCTTTAGATCCAAGGTACCAGCTGAACACAAACCAGGAATGCGCGTATCGTATTTCCTAGAATAACCAGAAAGGGTCACTATTTGCAGTTTATACCAATGAGAATGCATTGACAACCATGTGTCTGTATTGTTGGATGCCACTAATTACCAATATGATGTGTTATTTTGGGACAATGTAATACATGTCTGAGAAGAGTACATAAAAGAAATTACCCTGGCCAAAGAACAGAAGTGCATAACACAAACCAACCACCAAAGGAAACAATCTTTTGATAGGTCAGTGCTATGAACTCTGGAAACGTAGGAAGAATCCAAATTATTTAAGCAAGTCAGCATAACATCAGATGTATCACTCTATACTTCTATCGATTTTTTCCAACTTCACTGGCACTAGTTTTGTTTTCCTTGTGAAACAGTAACATAATAGTCTGAAACATGTTTTACCCAGTAAATCAAACTACTGAATACTGATGACTAGAGATGTATAGCTCCCAAGCACAAGTTAGAAAAAGAAAAAGAAAAAAACGTAATTCTTATGTGTAGAATAGGATTTGAGGAGAATAATTAAAATAGACTCACAGCCTTGTATAAAATAAATGGTAACAGAGACACAATGAAAACGTGCAATAACAATAAGTAGAAGCATTAAATATGATGTGTGATAAAAAAAAGTTTTTATCTATTTTGAAAACTAGCGGAGCAAAAACAATCTGGGGGTAACACATGCATAGCAAAAATTGCAACAATCATTACCCAAGACCAAGTAGTTGCTAGTTTAATACAGAGGTGGCCCTTGACAGAGCTAAATAGAGAAAAAGGTTTCATGTAGCCAACCGCGAAACATTTTGAGTTGTTTTATAACCAGAACGAAATTGATACTTAGACTGGAATGATAAATACAAAACATAGAGGAATGATAAATATAAAATATGGGATCCACAATGTACAAATAAGGGGACCCAAAAAGAAAAAGAAAAAAGAACAATCAAGGTTCTTTTGAGATGTGCGGTGTTCATGAACCCATAACTGCTTCTGAAGAATTAAAGCCCTCACCTGTGCCAGTTGGCTGATGTACCTCTATGTGCTCGAGTTCCTGAATAATTCTTCAGAATTATTAAAAATGAAGAATCAGTTATATGGGAAAGAATCCCTTGAACCATAAAGAACAAATCTGAAATGGAAAAGACTAATATGAATCAATAATTGCTAAAATTAGAAGAAAAAATGAAAATAGTTAGCACTGATGAGGCATTTATAAGCTTTGATTTAGGGTGTGAGACATACAATGTGATGGATGCCCACAAAATATTTGTGCTTTCTATTCAGTTGCCACCATTTCAGTTACCACAAAATATTTGTGCTTTCAGTTGCCCCTATTTGTGATTTCAGTTGTCTAAATGTGATGGATGCCCAGAAAATACTTGTGCTTTCAGTTGCCACTATTCAGACATAAGTACTCTTGTTCTTTATTTTATTAAGTTTAATTTGGAAGTCAATAATGCTCTTTTTTTAAGTGTTCCAATAATCTCGATCATATTTAGGAGCATCCCTCCCTCCATAATGATCATGATGCAAGATGACTAAGCAGACAAAAGGGTAAAGTTTTTGTTAGTGAAATTGGCAATTCCCTAATCTTTTTAGTCTGATGAACTTCACGTCAGTTAAATGTCTGATATCAACATCTGGACAAGTATACAAGTAAAAAAGACTTCCCAATTATGATTAAATTAGATCACACTATATCCATCTCCATCTGAAGTTGCATTAATGCCAATTACCATTAAAAACAGGAACTTAATGAAGCCAAAATACATCAAAGGTGCAAAATGTGTTAACTTATCCACAAGGCTTAATAACCTGTCAAACTCTTAATAATTTCCACCTACAACTCCTAGCCAAATATTTCACTTTGTGAGCGCACGTGTGATATATCTATCTCTACTATTATAATGCAAACTCTTTGTTGGAGGGGTTTGCAATATGATTGTTCTATATCAGAATCTCCTGATGACCTCGTGTCTCAAAAAATAAATTAAAATTCTGTCAAATTATTAAGAATCATTGAAATTACTTAATTGCATTGCTTAGGATAGTGTACTTATCTAAAAGGATTCTTACATGCACGTGCCAAAAAAATTGTATATGCACGTGCACGTCCAAAAATCTAGCATACATGTACAGAACTTGCACAGGATTTTCTTACAAAAACATCCTACTATATCTTATCAAATAATTTTTTAGATGGTACCCTTGGGTCATGGGCATAACTTTTGACTTATGCTTCCAATTTTAATCTAGTCAGAAGCAGTACCCATTTAATCCTATTACTGCAAAAATTACAAGTAAAAAGAAACTGGCATTTGCGCCACAAGCTTCGACAACTATTTCCACACATTCCTAACCTTTCTTTTAGTGATCCACCTATTGTCCTATAACAAATAGTACAAGGAACAGGTTCCTTACATGCAATACCTACCAAATCCTGTTGGTCGTGAAGTCCTATAGATCCTGGATCCTATATCACCCAAAGCATTACCTATATAGGCTCTGGATCATAATAGAAATATGGATATCAATTTGGGGACATAAAACCCAATTTCTCAAAGATTTGATGAACAGGTGTAACTTCATTTGAAAACAGTTACTTCTGTCCTTAAGTGCCAAATAATGGGTATTGGATGGCATTCCATGATGGTTAAAATTGTTGATCACATTAATACCCCAAGTATTCGTTTATGTCGATCCAAATTGTTTTCCACCTTCACAATGAACTGAAGTAGGCCATGATCAAATAGACTTCCCAGTTGCATGAGCTCAGAGTCTCAGACCAAGTATATTGTACCCTTCTTGAGCTGGAGCCAGAAGTTTCATGCGATTTGATGAAATTTTTACCTTAGCTTTTGGTTTGGTTTTAGGTTGACAGTCATTGATGTTCTCAAATTTCAATAGATATCCAAATGAATAATGCTTGCAGATGTAGATGGGAAAATTCTGCTTGGTAAGACTTGTAAATGCATAGCATGTTAGGTTTCAAGAAGGATATCCTCAAAACATTTTTACACTTCCAAGTTCCAATAGATAGAAAAGAAGGAATATACAGATACAGATAACTACATACATATTATACATAAGTGTTTGTGTGTGTACAGCCCCAACGTTTCTCCAGTAATCTGTGATATATAAGCATGCTTATAGGTTACAGCTTCTAGCACCAGTTAGTTTAGCATAATAGTAGAGGAAAGGATACATTACTCAGTGCTTCCACATTAGAGATGAGAAGGGGAAAACAGATGCAATGTTTCCTAGGTGACTACAAACAGTATACACATAAAGATGTAAAAACAATAATACCCAGAAGCTCAATACCAATGCTAAAATAGGAATAAGAGAGACATTACACACATGAAAGATATAAAAACAGTAAACCCAAAAGGTCAATATAATCAAAAGCTAATACAAATCAGAGCAAATGGGGAACTCCACGACATCAACAAAATAACATTTTGAATTTCGAAAAACTAACCCAATCTCCAGCAGAAGTCAATCATACAAAAATTTCAAAATTTGCTGCAAACAAGAGAAACTAGAGAACATGTTGGAAATGTATAAAGCTATTCTATAGTTTTTCTTTTTTCCTTTTCTCCTTTTTTGACAGTGCATATCACATATGACTCTCCGTTCAGATAGCCACATGCTAATATGCTTCTGTACAACATTAGGAACACTGAACAATATTTGTAGGCGCGTACTGTTGGAACTTGCTTTTGATGATACATTTGTGAAGACATATCATTGGAGCTCTATCTTACAAACTTATTCAAGAGTTCTACATGATCAAGACTTCCCAAAGAGAGTGACAATGGATGTGTATTGTAATGTTTAATAGTATGTAAAAGCCTTGAAACACACACACACATCATAGCCCTATTAGTCGACTTATACCCCTTAGTAGTCGACTTATACATAGTATAGTCGACTTGACAATCTCTATAGTTGACTAACGTTTGTCCTGCAAAGATACCTACTCTCTGTTTTGATCTATATGCATTATTAGTCGACTTAACAGACTTTGTAGTCGACTAATACATGACCTAGTCGACTAATCATATTGTTCTGGTCGACTAATTTCAGTTTCCAGAAACCTGTCCTGTGTTTCAATCTTGACCTAGTCGACTTGGCCCATTTTGTAGTCGACTAACCCAGTGTAAATTGCCTACCCTAGTCGACTAACCCCTGCCCCTAGTCGACTAATGGCAGTTCTGACTGTTAGACAGTTTTTGTTTTCTGGTGTTTTATTCAAAGTTATCCAACGTTTATATATTCAAAATTGACCTGATAACTACCCTAACTGACTATGGATTTCAGCTATAAATAGGTATGTTATCCTAGGTTAAAGATACCAATTCAAATCAATAGTTTTCTGCCCAAAAACTCTGTTAAAAAATCTGTTTTCAGAAAACTGTTTCCCACTTTCAATTTTCATTCAAATTCCTACTCTATAATGAAGATTTCTGATAGAAGAGCTCTTGTTCATGATCACACACAGATTCAAGGCTTATAGGTTCAATTGTAATCACTCAAAGAGAAACATTATACAAGAGCGTCTTCGGGTTGAAGAGAGTTTGTACAAGGTGTTATAGTCTTCTTGGTTGTAAGAAGAGTTATACACATTTGGCAAAGGGGATTTGTCATGTGGTGTGCAAGGTGTTATTTTGGGTGTACAAAGTCAAAGGATAAAGGAAAATCTCAAGCGGGTGGCTTGGGGACTGGATGTAGGTCACGAGAACCGAACCAGGATAAATCTCTTGTCTTTGTGTTTGCTTTACTTTCTGAGATTTAATTTCCTTTTATTGTAAGTACTTTATTTCTGTAACGCTAATATCTTTATTGAGTGTTGACGTATATTCTAGATTCAACAATTGGCATCATCTCGGGACCAACAATTGGTATCAGAGTTCGGCCCGATATACAAGCCCTGCATACCCAGTCAACAACATACAAGGATGGCAACGGAGTTTCCTTCATCACAATTCAAAGGACATTCTACACAACGTCCACCGCTATTCGATGGATCGAACTACAACTACTGGAAGTGTAGAATAAAGATCTACTTGCAATCGATCAACTACGAATATGGAATATAGTAGAAACAGCGTACACCAAACCGACTACCAATTACACCGCTTGGAGTAATGATCAAAAGAAGAATGTGAACCTTGATGCCAAAGCGATGAATACTTTATTTTGTGCATTAACCAAAGAAGAATTCAACTGTGTGTCAACAGCCACTTCTGCAAATCAAATATGGCACACTCTACAGGTAACACATAAAGGCACAAATAAGATTAAGGAATCTAAAGTTTCTATTCTTGTCCACAGTTTGAATTTTTCAAAATGAAGGAGAATGAAACCATCTCAGAAATGGTTACAAGGTTCACCGACATAACAAATTCCTTAGCATCCCTTGAAAAGGAATACACCCAAGTCGAAAAAGTTCGCAAGATCCTTCGTGCACTCACATCAGATTGGGAGAAGAAGACAACTGCAATCGAAGAAGCAAATGATCTCTCAACAATGTCATTAGAAAACCTTATTGGTAATCTAATGGCATATGAAGTGCAACTCGAAGACAGAAAGAAGGATGAACAACAATCTCTCTCAAAGAAGAAAGAACTTGCCTTTCATGCATCCTCAGATACGGACAATTCAGATGACGATGAAGAGGAGATGGAAATCTTTCAAGAAAATTCAGAAAATCTTGAAGTAAGGTACGTTTAAATGTTTTAATTGTAATAAAACAGGTCATATGAAGAAGGATTGCTCATTGCTCAAAAACAAAGGTAGATTCAAGAGCAAAAAGTTCAGAAAGAAGAAAGACTACCAAGCATCATGAGAAAATAGTGATTCCTCTTCCTCTGACGAAGAAGCCACTGAACATGCCAACATCTGTTACATGGCTCTAGAAGAAGATGAGGTACAATTTTCTGAACTCTTAGATGCATTTCAAGACTTATACAATGATCTTAAGAATGAAAAGATAAAGAATAAAGTTCTGACAAAGGAAAATGAAAAACTTTTCAAAGAAAATTCTTATTATGCTTCTCAAATTTCTTCAATAAATTCTCAAAAGATGATTTTGAAAAAGTGATATCATCATTAAAAAAAGATAATGAGAATTTATTAAAAAATAATGTTTTATAAAAAGAGAAATTATGTCTTTAAATGAAAGAATTTCTGTTTTAGATAAAGACATATCAATTTTCAAAATGAAGTATAAAGAGATTTTAAAATTTGTGACAAATTAATCAAGGAAAAGAAAAGTTGAATGATTTGTTATCATATTAGAAGATGTCACATAATCATTATGGTCTTGAATTTTTTGAAAAATCTACATATGTTAGTAATCCATATAATTCTTTTGTGAAAAGAAATACTGATATTATTTCAAAAAGAATTAAGAACAAGTTCATATGGATTCCTAAAATCTTAAGCATTGTTGATAAAAAAAATACTTATATTACATCACACATACACGATATATGAAATTAATGCAATTATGTGTATACTAACAGATGAAAACTAAATTCAAATTGGGTTTGGACTCCTAAAGGTTAATACTTTGATCTTATAATTCTTGGTACCATTCTAATGTCCATCTTTCAGGTACCATATAAGAAGTTTGATAAGAAAAATATTTTTAGAAGATTTATTATATATATTTGTTATAATATATTTTTTGCAGGGAGAGAACACATGTTTTTCTATATCTGTTATAACCTATTTCTGCAGAGGGAGAACATATAACATATTTTTTGCAGGAGGGGTATTCGTGCACACAAAGTGTCATCATCAAAAAGGAGGAGAATGTTGGAACTTACTTTTGATGATACATTTGTGAAGACATATCATTGGAGCTCTATCTTACAAGCTTATTCAAGAGTTCTACATGATCAAGACTTCCAAAGAGAGTGACTATGGATGTGTATTGTAATGTTTAATGGTATGTTAAACGCCTTGAAACGCACACGCACATCATAGCCTATTAGTCGACTTATACCCCTTAGTAGTCGACTTATACATAGTATAGTCAACTTGACAATCTCTATAGTCGACTAACGTTTGTCCTGCAAAGATACCTACTCTCTGTTTTTGATCTATATGCATTATTAGTCGACTTAACAGACTTTGCAGTCGACTACTAATACATGACTTAGTCGACTAATCATATTATTATGGTCGACTAGTTTCAGTTTCCAGAAACGTGTCCTCTGTTTCAATCTTGACCTAGTCGTCTTGGCCCATTTGTAGTCGACTAACCCAGTGTAAATTGCCTACCCTAGTCGACTAACCCCTACCCCTAGTCGACTAATGGCAGTTTTTGACTGTTGGACAGTTTCTATTTTCTGGTGTTTTTTCCAACGTTATCCAACGTTTATATATTCAAAATTGACCTGATAACTACCCTAACTGACTATAAATTTCAGCTATAAATAGGTATGTTATCCTAGGCTAAAGATAGCAATTCAAATCAATAGTTTTCTGCCCAAAAACTCTGTTGAAAAAAATCTGTTTTTAGAAAACTGTTTCCCACTTTCAGTTCTTCATTCAAATTCCTACTCTATAGTAAAGATTTCTGAGAGTCCACCTATAAGAGCCATTGTTCACGATCACATACAGATTCAAGGCTTGTATGTTCAATTGTAATCACTCAAAGAGGAGCATTGTACAAGAGCGTCTTCGTGTTGAAGAGAGTTTGTACAAGGTTTGTGGTCTTCTTGGTTGTAAGAAGAGTTGTACACATTTGACAAAGAGGATTTGTCAAGTAGTGTGCAAAGTGTTGATTTTGGGTGTACAAAATCAAAGGATAAAGGAAAATCTCAAGCGGGTGGCTTGGGGACTGAATGTGGGTCACGAGGACCGAACCAGGATAAATCTCTTGTCTTTGCGTTTGCCTTACTTTCTGAGATTTAATTTCCTTTTATTGCAAGTACTTTATTTCTGTAACGCTAATATCTTTATTTGAGTGTTGACGTATATTCTAGATCCTACAATTGGCATCATCTCGGGACCAACACGTACACTACATATCCAAGGAATTCCAAGTGCAGTTTTCATCTAATAACCATTATCCGCAAACAAATGGAGGATCTTTACAATTTACCAAATATAAACATGCATAGGCCACAAATATTGCTTATAGTACATTGACATATATTGATGACAGTAAAGTCTAGCAGATCTATGAATTGAATGTGAAAACAAGTAATAAAGATTCCTCTCAAGCTTCATCAGTTACAGAAACAAAAACCATTGAATTTTGCAAGGTAGCAGCAAAATAAATAAATAAATAAATAAATAAAATTAAGATTGAACTAAGCGACCATTAATCACACTACATGTTTAGCTAATTACTGCATATATAAATTCACTTTTAAGTCGAACCCAGTTAGAATATTACAATATCAAAGCAACATTGACAATGGATCTTCATAATGATTCTGTATGATCTTATAATTTTGCAATGTGCTTTTCTTTTTTCATTTTTCCGTTGTCTAGGACCAAGTTAAAAATATAGTCACAGACCAAGTAAGCAACTACCTTACATGAGAATATACATAGAAATTAGAAAGTAAATATACAAGAGTATGTAAGCCATATTAGCAGCTTCTTGGTGGACCACCTAACTTGTTGGGACAATTAACAGTAGCAGCACATATGTCCAAGACTACAGGAAGTTTTGAGGCAAAGAAGACGCTACAGATATTTAGAGTTGATGAGTTAGAGTAACAAGGTGCGTTATAACTCTTATTCAACTTTTATTTAGGGAACCATAAACGCATATAAACAACAGAAAAGGGTTCTCGTTGACTAGTTCTACTAGGAAGCATCTATCTATTTATTTATGCTAATTCAGATTTTCCAACAGGCGAATGAAAGGCTTCTTGATTCTTGATTCATGAAATATATATATTATATAGGAGTTTATATGTTAGTTTCTAACTTGCAAAAGCAAAAGCATTGGTTGAAAAGAAAGAAAAAAATTGGTAAGAAAACAACAAAAAATAAAGCATATAATATTTAATATTACAATATAAGAATAGAGATTTTATCAACCTAAGAAGCATACATAACATAACTTCAGCAAAAACACTAAACTAAAAAACAAAAGAACTAGCTCATCCCTTTGTCCAGAATTTAGTTTGGAGACTTAAACAAACAGACAAAATCAAAAACATTACCTAATAAATAGACCTAATAAGACCTTCTTCCATCTCCCTCAATAATGACATCTTTGAACGCACCACACACTCGGTATCATGGGCAACACATGCTCCTGATGTGGCACAATGATATCCAACAAATAAGGTCCTGGCGTATCCAACATCTTCTGTATCGCCTCTTTGACCTCACCCTTCTTTGTCACTCTAGCTGCCGGTATGCTGAACCCTTTGGCAATAGTCACATAATCCGGGTAAATCTCATCCTCATTTTCCGGGTTCCCAAGTAAGTATGCGCCCGGTTGCCTTGTAGAACCTATCTTCCCACTGAACCACCATACCCAAATGTTGATTATTAAGCACCATGATCTTAACAGGGAGGTTCTCGATCCTAATCATAGCCAATTCTTGAATATTCATTAGAAAGCTACCGTCTCCATCGATATCAACCACGGTGACTCCCGGGTTTCCAACCGCGGCCCCAGCCGCAGCAGGTAATCCAAAACCCATTGCCCCCAACCCCGCAGACGAGAGCCACCGCCTCGGCTTCCTATAACTGTAATATGTGCAGCCCACATCTGATGCTGACCGACACCCGTGCTTATAATCGCCTCGCCTCCAGTAAGCTCGTCCAACGCCTCAATTGCATACTGCGGAGGGATTGCATCCCCAAAAGTCTTGTAACCAATGGATGTTCCTTCTTCTGCTGATCAAGCTCATCCCTCCACCCTGAAAATCAAACGCAAGTCCATCCTCCTCCAAAATCTTGTTCAGTTCTGCAACGAAGGCTTTATATCAGCACAAATTGAAACGTGAGGCTGCTTATTCTTCCCAATCTCAGCCGGGTCAATATCAATGTGCACGATCTTCGCCCTGCTCGCAAAAGCTTCCAACTTTCCAGTCACTCTGTCATCAAACCTCACCCCAAAAGCCAACAACAAGTCCGACTTGTCCACCGCATAATTTGCGTACACCGTACCATGCATTCCCAGCATCTTCAATGAAAGCTCATCGTCAGTCGGAAAGCAACCTAGACCCATCAAAGTACTGGCAACCGGGATCCCCGTCAGCTCCACAAACCTCCACAATTCATTTCCGGAGGCTGAACAGCCTCCTCCAACATAAAGAACCGGCCGTCTAGACTCCGACATCAACCGCACGATCTGTTCGAGCAGATTCTTCGCCGGGGGCTTCGGCAGCCGAGAGAGATACCCGGGCAGCGCATCGGCGGGTCCCACTGCGGCACATTCAGCTCCTGCTGGATGTCCGGGGATATCCACGAGGACCGGGCCGGGGCGGCCGGTGCTCGCCAAAAAGAAGGCTTCTTTAACAACCCTCGGGATGTCCTCAACGTCAAGAACAAGATAATTGTGTTTGGTGATGGATCTCGTTACCTCGACAATGGGCGTCTCCTGGAACGCGTCGGTGCCGATCATCCTGCGCGGCACCTGGCCGGTGATGGCGACGAGGGGACGGAGTCGAGCAACGCGTCGGCGAGGGCGGAGACGAGGTGGTGTGGCCCCGGGACCGGAGGTGGCGATGCAGACGCCGGGCTTGCCGGTGGAGTGGAGCGGGCATAGCCCTCGGCGGCGAAGGCCTCTCCCTGCTCGTGACGGAGGAGGTGGTTGGTGATGGCGGAGGACCCGGGTCCGGGCCTGGTGGATCTCCATCGAGGCGCCACCGGGGTACGCGAAGACGTCGGTGACCCCGGCCCGCTCGAGGGCCTCGACGAGGATGTCGGCGCCTTGCGGGGCTCGGTGGGCCCGAATCGGGGGACGTGAGGCGGGGATTCGACGGCGGCGGTGGTGGCGGGGACGGCGGCGGTGGTGGCGGGGACGGCGGCGGGGTAGGTGACGCGTGGGTTTTTGCGGAGGCGACGATGTCCAGTTTGGGGTTGTGGAGGAGGAGATGAAGGGGAGACGGTAGGGATTTTGGGTGACGACGAGGGATATTTTGGGGATCGAGGTTGTTTGTGAGGGCGGTGATATTCGCCGCCGCAGCTGCCGCCGTGGTGTACGCCATTGTGAGAGAGGTGAGACAATGAGGAGAGAGAGAGAGTGCGAGGTCTGGGGTGGGTTTTAGTTATTATAACGGAGGGGGAAACGGAATCTGTGCAGGAGTGAGACTAGCAAACGGGG